>NW_019281045.1:54341-80767 GCF_000648695.1 Onthophagus taurus
AGAAACATTCGGATTTAGCCGCACGTCTCTCAAGATGGCTAAACCCGAATGATTCTAGTTCTAGGTCTTGTGTTAGTTCTAGTGATAGTGCTAGTGTAAAACTAGAACTAACACTAGACCGCGAAATAGAAACATTCGGATTTAGCCGCAGGTCTCTCAAGATGGCTAAACCCGAATGATTCTTGTTCTAGGTCTTATGTTAGTTCTAGTGATAGTGCTAGTGTAAAACTAGAGTTAACACTAGACCGCAAACTAGAAACATTCGGATTTAGCCGCACGTCTCTAAAGACGGCTAAACTCGAATGATTTTAGTTTTTGGTCTAGTTCTGCATAACAATTAAAGCTAGAACTATCACTAGACTTAGACTAAAAAGTTTCGGGTTTAGCCGTGAGTCTTCAGACGCAGTTGTAGTTGTCAGTAGTAGAGTCAGTTGTAGTTTTACACTAGCACTGTTACTATGTAGAACTAACACTATACCTAGAACTAGAATAATTTGCCGTCTTTAGAGACGTGCGGCTAAACCCGAATGATTCTAGTTCTAGGTATAGTGTTAGTTCTAGTTTTACACTTGCACTGTTACTAGAACTAAAATTAGACCTAGAACTAGAATCATTTGGGTTTCAGACGCAAGGCTAAACCCGAAACTTTCTAGGTCTAGGTCTAGTGTTAGTTTTAGTTTTAACTGTTATTCACTAGATTGTTGTATATTTTTATTGAAGTAGTTGAAAGGTTAAATATACGCATTGGTTAAATATAAGTATTAATTTAATATTATTTTATTGGTATTTTATGTCTTTGTGGTAAATGGAATACTTATCTTTAAGTTAATTATTATTTAACACGATATTATTTCATTTTGAATCAAAATCTGGGTAAAAAGTTAAAATGTTATTTTGAAAAATAACAGCATTGTGTTTATTTTTGCTCTATAACAATTAAGTAAGTATTCTAGCATTATAATTATCAATTCTTTTACGTACCCAATATAACCTATTGGTAACCATGGAAACGTATTTCGTTTTAAGGGTAGTTCTGACATTAAGAAATGATTTAGATAAGTTTACTGCCAAGTTATAGTATTTAGCCAGTATGTTTCTACAACTTATTGTTTTGTGCAAGAGAATGCAAGAGAAAGAAGATAATCTCATTTAAAAGGACAAAATGAAAGCGTTTCAGAGAAAATGGTAGATTTGCAAAAAACTGTGTAGTGTATGTTCACCTTTTCCAAGCAAAACTTTTCCTTTGCAATATTACCCAATGGCTGTACAGGATGGTTCAAATTCGATGTCCGAATAGGCTATCTTGGAAACATGGACACATGTCATGATCTCGTTCTTCCAGAAACTGCTAATGCGAAAAACCTCAAAGCGCCATCGTCTTTTGTTTTTCCCCTAGAGGCCAAAATTGAAAATATCGTAAAACCAGCAAGTGCAATTACCTTGGTTATTATTATAGGTGGACTATTATATGGACACTTTTTTACAGAGAATCTGATGACGTAGTCAAAAAAATGTTTTCGGTTTTAGATTTTAAGATATTATGACAAATTTCGTTTCTTTTAATTGAAACAACCACTGATTATTCGCTTATTAAATTCGTTATTTTTTTCTGATTACAAAAATATGGGATTAGATAAGTCTATTTCTTATTGTTTTAGAATAAAGCTATAAATAAGCTTTTTTTTTAGTGTCGTCAAAGAAATTAAATTTACAGTTTCCTGTAAATTACAGTACTATAACTAAAAATTATTCTACTAAAAATTTATATAAAATTTACTTTATTTTCTAATATGTAACATTCTAACATGTTAAACTTTTCATAATTTAAGTTTTTGAATACAAACAAATGTTGCTATGTTTATTTGAATTAAAAAAATATAAGTACCGCGGTTTGCCACCATTTTGGCTCGAAAGTCAAGCGGGAAATTTAAAACTATGTCGTTCTATTGATAACATTACGCCAAAACTCCTTTATTTTTTCTCGTGATACTCTTAAGAGTCCAAAGCCCCTCTTACTGCTAATTTTGCAACACCAAAGGCAACAAGACGGCAATATTTTTGTAAATAAGTGGTGAGTAGCAGTGACAAGTTGTCAAACCGCCATTTTGGATCGAAAACAGGCGTCATGAACCGCGGTACTTTGTAAATCTAGGGACTTTAAAAAAATATATATATGATCGCCATCTATCAATAATTTATTAAGTCATTTAATAATAATATTAAATATTAATAAAAAATGTGAAAATATGTCATTTAATAATAATATTAAATATTAATAAAAAATGTGAAATAATGCAATCTATTCCAACTTTTGTGTAAAACAAATATAAATTAAATAGTTCAACAAATGTATTTGTTTCAAATATCAGAAATGTGTTTTTTTAATTTTTAGTTATAATTTACAGGAAACTGTAAATTTAATTTCTTTGNAAACAAATATAAATTAAATAGTTCAACAAATGTATTTGTTTCAAATATCAGAAATGTGTTTTTTTTAATTTTTAGTTATAATTTACAGGAAACTGTAAATTTAATTTCTTTGACGACACAAAAAAAAGTTTATTTGTTGCTTTATTCTAAAACAATAAGAAATAGACTCGTCAAGCCCTATATTTTTGTAATCAGAAAAAAATAATGAATTTAATAAACGAATAATCAGTTTCCATTTAAAAAAACCAAAATTGTCATGATATCTCAAAATCTAAAACCGAAACATTTTTTTTGGCTACGTCATGAAATTCTCTGTAAAAAGTGTCCATATAATGTCTTAGTTATAATACTCCACCTATAATAATAACCAAGATAATTGCACTTGTTGGTTTTATTATATTTTCAATTTTGGCCTCTAGGAGAAAAACAAAAGACGATAGCGNATGGGGGTGAGCCACTTTTGAGGGACACCCGGTATTTAAATAAAAGCAAGCTAAAGAAGCTTTTTCTAGTATACCTTTTTGGTGTAATTTTTAATATTGTACTATTAAGCTATGTTGCATTTTATGTGGGAAAGTGCAAGTGCATAGTGGTTTCGTAACTATGGTTACTGCATTCATATATTGCTATAAATACAGTGTGTTAATTAATTATCGTACCCGACGTCATCATTGCAAGTATGTAACCAATATCACACTGAATATATCTGAATACGCAAATCGCGTATTGCAATACCAGTACTGTGATATTGGATAATATGTTGATTTTTAATCTAATGAAGAAATATCAAATTTAAACCCAAATTTTAAAAATTCATTTAGTTCGTATTTATGGGAATTAAGAAACGATTCGTACATCAAAATAAAGTTTGAAATCTCACAATATGATTTAGCCTAAATAAAATGAAAAATAACCTTTATAACGATCAATTCTAACCTTACTATTTGTTAAGGTTAAAAATCACGTTATTAGAAGTTCATTTCCTTTTTGTTCTTTATCATTTCTCTTTGACGTTATGTTGAAAAATCGTCGTTTCTCGTATTTCCCCCACAATATCCAGACTATTTCTGTCGTGAAATTTATCAAATCCGATCGTGGTTTTAGATTTATAACTCCATAAATACCAGAGATATACCACACTACAGAAAATATTTCCCCCAATCCCCTCGGATTCTAACAAATAAATCGCCTCGCATCGTCCATGATGCTTCACAATTTTTAAAAGCTAAATCTTCTTAAATAAATTTAATTATAACCACAAAAAATATACGTTACAAGTTTTTTAAGTCTTTTTGTATCTTTTTTGTGGTTTATTATCATTAAAAAACGTAGATTTTTCAATCTCCGTTCTTAACTTGAGCGGCTTTCGGACTTGGTATACAATTACCTAACGTCGGAGGTCATCCCGTATAATTGGGTATGTATTACAAAGCCATTACTATTCTCGGCCCTTTACAAGGGTTCCATATTAAACGTTAGTGAGCGACCTCCGCTCCCCTACTATTCGGTAATTAATGTGGAGATTATCGCGCTTTAGATCTCGTGAAATTACGCAAATTTCCCGCGCGTCCTAACCCCTTTAAACGTGTATATTATTATCTTGCCTTGAAAATCGAAAAGTAGATTACGTTAATTAGGTGACATTATTAATATCCTTAATAAGTAATGATCTTACCTTTTTACTTGAATGTTTGTGATACCTCGCTGGGTGTAACATACACATATATCGATCCATAGCCATACAAATTAATATAACAGCACTCTGTTGGCTGATTGCGCCGCGAAGTAACGCTTGAATTTGACAAAGTAATTCTCCGTAAGGCCAACACCTTCTAAATGATGGTATTATCGCGAAGGGAGTTACGAAAAAACCCATCGCCAGATCGTTACTGGCCAAAGACGTGAGCAAATATCTTGGCTAAAACAACAATAATTTCTTTTTATATAATTTAATTTTATTTGATTTTTTTCTTACTTGTGAATGAATATATTTAGAATACTTCCTACTATTTATTATTAAAATCAGCATCATATTCGCTGCTAGTACTCCAACGGTTAGAATTAAAACGATTGTAGCTTGTAGACTTCCTGAAAAATCCATCGATCTCCAAACGTCGGGATCGAATCTTGGATGGGAACAGCTCATATTATGTAATGATGGTGCAACCAAAACCATAGTTTTATGATGCATTTTGCTGATTATTTTGGGTTTAATTGCTATCTTCTTTGCGATAATAACACCCAAATTATTTTTTGATTCATTTCTAATCTAAACTCGAACATTTTCGAGTTTTTATTTATTTTTTAAAAATGTAGTTCTATTTTCGATCGTTGTTCCCTGAAACAAAGATAAAAGAGTGAATACAAGACTAGAAATGGAGAAATAGAAGCGACGGTAATAAAAGTAAATTTAATACTTGACGTAGTTGGGTTTCGTGCCAAAAGAAAGAGATCTCTTTGGCAAAGAGTCTTGGAGAAATAAAACCGAAGCCAAAAGCGCTTCGGGAGAATCGAGCATTAATCTACCCTATATCAAACCGATCTCTGGTCGGTTTAATGGGAAATACTCGAGAGGATATTGTCAAAATGATTGAAAATATTTAACGCGACGTTAACCATCTTCTTAAATACAATTTAAAGTCGATACTATTTACAAAACCACTTTGTTTTATCGACTTAACAAATTTTAACAAAATTTACTCGTAGATGAATGTAATGGTTAAAGAGTAATGTCGAAATCTTGAGTGAAACAGGTGCGATTAATCTCTAAATCTAATCAAAATAGCAGGAATTCCATCAGGTCATGGTTATGCAGCCCTCCTAAAGCCTCCGACGTCCATCCCAATGCAATCGTCCCTTCCTAGACTCTAGACTAGGAGCAACACTAAACTTGTGCATGATTAGAGTGAAATCGGTCGAATTATAATTTCAATAAACAAAGAGGAAATTCTATCCTTATCGGGGAATATCTCATCATTGAATTTAATACGGTCGAGGACATTTAAGACCATTTAAGATCTTACTCAACAAAACATTGTTCGTGGTTAATGTAACGTTAATTGATTACTAAATTAGATATAAACAACACAATTTTATATTAAAAACCTTGGATATACATAAAAGCACGTCCTAAATGAAATATATGTCACACTATTGTTTAAGTAAAAAAAGACGAATGACGACAACTTATTGTGTTGTCTGTGATTTATGCAAACTGATTGGGAATTAAGAAATGGAACGTTGCCAGATTGTAAAAGAACGTGTAAGGTTAGATTGTACCAAATTTTAGGTCTCTCTGGTGATAGATTCATTACATATAGATTTTTGAAAATCACCCATTTAATTTGACGTTTCTTGAATGTGAAGTTAACGAAAAAAATTTATATCTCCAAAACTGTTCGGAATGAAGTTATGAAATTTTTTGAGGTTGAAAAGGAACGTTTGGGGTTAGATTGTTCCAAATTTTAAGTCTTCTTGATAATCGATTCATTTTATACAGATTTTTGAAAATCATCTATTTAAATTGACGTTTCTTGAATGTGAGGTTAAAGAAAAAAATTAATTTCTCCAAAACTGTTAGGAATTAAGTAATTAAATTTTTCGAGGTCAAAAAGGAACGTTTGAGGTTAGATTATACCAAATTTTAAGTTTCCACGGCGATCAATTCATTTTATACGCAGTTTTAAAAATCACCAGATTAATATGACGTTTCTTGAATGTGAAGTTAACGAAAAAAATTAATTTCTCTAAAACTGTTAGGAATTAAATAATGAAATTTTTTGAGGTTATAAAGGAACGTTTGAGGTTTGGTTAAACCAAATTTTAAGTTTTCATGGTGATGAATTCATTTTATACACAATTTTTAAAATTACCAGATTAATTTGACGTTTCTTGAATGTGAAGTTAAGGAAAAAAATTAATATCTCCAGAACTGTTAGAAATTAAGTAATGAAACTTTTTGAGGTTAAAAAGGAACGTTTGAGATTACGTTATACCAAATTTTGAGTTTCCATGGTAATCAATTCATTTTATACACAGTTTTAAAAATCACCAATTTAATATGACGCTTCTTGAATGTGAAGTTAAAGAAAAAAATTAATTTCTCGAAAACTGTTAGAAATTAAGTAATGAAACTTTTTGAGGTTAAAAAGGAACATTTGAGGTTAGGTTATACCAAATTTTAAGTTTCCATGGTGATCAATTCATTTTATACACAGTTCTAAAAATCTCCAGTTTAATATGACGTTTCTTGAATATGAAAACGATAAAAATTAATTTCTCCATAACTGTTAGGAATTAAGTAATGAAACTTTTTGAGGTTAAGGAGAAACGTTTGAGGTTAGTTTATACCAAATTTTAAGTTTCCATGGTGATTAATTCACTTTATACACAGTTTTAAAAATCACCAGTTTAATATGACGTTTCTTGAATATGAAAACGATAAAAATTAACTTCACCATAACCGTTAGGAATTAAGTAATGAAATTTTTTGAGGTTAAGGAGGAACGTTTGAGGTTAGGTTACACCAAATTTTAAATCTCCCTGATGATTGATTCATTTTATACAGGTTTTTGAAAATTACTTGTTTAATTTGACATTTCTTGATTGTGAAGTTAACGAAAAAAATTAATTTCTCCAAAACTGTTGGGAATTAACTAATGAAATTTTTTGAGATTAAAAAGGAACGTTTGAGGTTAGGTTATACCAAATTTTAAGTTTCTATGGCGATCAATTTATTTTATACACAGTTTTAAAAATCTCCATATGACGTTTCTTGAATATGAAAACGATAAAAATTAATTTCTCCATAATTGTTAGGAATTAAGTAATAAAATTTTCTGAGGTTAAAAAAAAACGTTGGAGGTTAGGTTATACCAAATTTTAAGTTTCCATGGTGATTAATTCACTTTATACACAGTTTTAAAAATCACCAGTTTAATATGACGTTTCTTGAATGTGAAGTTAACGAAAAAAAAAATTTCTCCAAAACTGTTGGGAATTAACTAATGAAATTTTTTGAGGTTAAAAAGGAACGTTTGAGGTTAGGTTATACCAAATTTTAAGTTTCCATGATGATCGATTCATTTTATACACAATTTTAAAAATCACTAGTTTAATATGACGTTTCTTGAATATGAAGTTAACGAAAAAATTAATTTCTCCAAAACTGTTCTGAATTAAGTAATGAAACTTTTTGAGGTTATAAAGAAATGTTTGTGTTTAGGTTATACCGAATTTAAAGTTTCCCCGACAAACAGTTTTTTTAATAAACATTTTTTAAATCAGCTGATTTGATTTTGAACATTAAATTAAGAAAAATTTTTTTTCTCCAAAACAGTTAGGAGTGAAGTAATGAAACTTTTTGAGGTTATAAAGGAACGTTCGTGCTTTGGTTATACCAAATTTAAAGATTCCCGGCAGAACGATTTTTTTAATAAAAATGTTTAAGCTTTATACTTCTATACCCAACTGAACTAACATAAGGAAAGTGTAAATTAGTCCAAAGATCCAAGCAGATAATTGGAAGCAAGGAGAGGTACTTACAAATTTACAAATTGCGCAAAAGGAGTACCTTTTTGTTATTCTTAAGGATGATGACGAAAAAGGATGACAGAAGATGGTCAACAACGGAGAAATTATTAATAAAAGCTTTTCTTTCCATTTTATTACTTTCAGAGATGACGAGGATTATAATGCATTTCGAATTAGGTTGACCAAAAAGTTCTGCTTACTTCAATTTTTGCAAAACTCAATAGAAACTGATTTTTCACAAAAACAGGAAAGGGCAAAAAACGAGGAATATACAGTTCAAATTAGATTGGCCAACAATTCTGCTCAGCCGAATTTTTGCAAAAATGCCAAAAAAAACTGATTTTATATGGAAATAGGAAAAGTATTTTTTTCACAACTGCTCATTTATATAACAATTCGTTTAGATTAATAATTTTAGAAATCATAAATAAATTGATCAAAAATATTGCAAAAAGAAAATTAAATTTCAAATAAATACTCTGATACAACACGTAGTCGCGTTATTAATGAACTTATTATTTAATTACACAAATTTATAACCAACGCCTCAAAAATACGCACGCACCACCACAAATCAAATTATTTTCTCGTTGTGCGTGTTAATAAATGCCAACCCAAAACAAAAAAGAAAATACTGGAAGCGTGAATATAGATCCATAAAGGTTGAATATGGATCGAAACAAAACAAGGCTAAAACGTCCCTATGGAAAAACATTCCTTTTATATTTCCATTTTTTCCCGGTGCGATCCATCATAAAATCAACCCCCAAACCAACCCAAAAAAAAAAGAATAAAAACATAAATTACGATGCACCCACTATGTATTTAATTTTAGAAACTTAGTAACTTTAAAGTTTAGAACTGTGCAAGTTGTTATTATTAGAAACGTTTAAGACACCGCGTATAAACATTAATTTCCCAAAGGGGTGTTTGTTTTTACAGTTAATTAGGCCATTAAACGGGTTAATTAGTAAGCGGTAATTACCAATTAAAGTTGAAAATCTATTAAAATTTATTCGTCAAAATGATGAAAATAAAAAGTATTCATATCGATCCTCAAAGTTTAAACAGAAAATGTTTGGCGAAAGCGTTTAAACCAAAAGCCACGTTCATTGTTTGAACGTGTTAGAGCATGTTTGGGGAGTTTAGACCGTTTTGATTTATGACATACGCCCCGAGTGAACACACACACATATGGAAGGACATAAAGATTGAGAGGGTTGAAACGCAAGTTGAGTTGGGAGTTTATAAAGCGCTGTCGAAAGTGCTCAATTTTTTTGATTTAAAAGAAGTTGAAATCGTTAGTATTTTTCTGAAACGTCGAGGCTAACGACGATGGTAAGGATGAAAAAAATTGTCGTGTGGTTTATCGTCTGGATGTAAAGTGAGTTACGAGTTGCGGGTTTAGTTCCCAAGTAAACAACTTTGAGTTTACCTTTAAAAGAAAAATCTTAAGGGTTATGATATTATAGCAGAAACAAATTTTTATGTTATTACTTTATATATCTTTATTATTTTCGATATTGTTTTATTTCTATTTTTTTTTATTTTAATTTTAATGCGTGGGCAGATGCGAAAAATTCGATTTTCCACTTCCGTTTCCGGCGACTGAACGAATGTAAACGGGAGGCGACGGATAGTTCATTGCAGAAACCTTTTAATATAAATCACTGTTAGGTGATGAACAGAACATCTGGGTACCGTCGTCGCCGATGTTGGAGTTTTCCTCTTCGGAGGAATGAGAGAGAGAGGCGAGGTGCAAATCCTTGCTCATTGCGATAACCCAATAAGCGCGAACTTCCCTTCGTAGCCGTGTTCCTTCCAACCCCCCGTCAAGCCATTTCCAATCCACCCAACCCTTGACTTCATTACGAACTATTGGAATGAAAAATCTGTGTAAAAGTCACCACTATATTTCTTTTTTTATTAATTTTCTTCTAATTAATGTTACAATTATAAATTATTAATCCAATCTTGTATAATAAAAGACACTTTTCGAGGTTGTACTTTAAATCCACACCAAGAATTAAGTAAAAGAAGAATCTTTACGAGGATGTCAGGTGAGTGCATTTTGTTTACTGAAATTTAATAAAATCCTTCATATCCAAGCGAAACTCGTAACTGTTTTTGGTAACAACTGTGCTAGACAGATTATAATGTATTATATTAAAGTGTATAACTGTCATTGTTCTGGAAGCGGTATCCAATTCATTCATAGATACAATAGTTTGTGTTGTTTATCCTACTGTAATAAAATCCCTGTTTCCGAAGAAACAGAAAAAAGACTAATTAAATTTAAGAAATTTAGTATTATGGATTAGGCTAACGAATTTAACTGTAAATTTAAATTTACTTAAAAATTTTCTTAATTTTATATTCAAAATCAAATCAGCTGATTTAAAAAATGTTTATTAAAAAAACTGTTTGTCGGGGAAACTTTAAATTCGGTATAACCTAAGCACAAACATTTCTTTATAACCTCAAAAAGTTTAATTACTTAATTCAGAACAGTTTTGGAGAAAATTCTATTCCACTTTTTCCACTCATATAAACAAAATCGATCACCATGCAAGCATAACATTTGGTATAACCTAACCTCAAACGTTCCTTTTTAATCTCAAAAAATTTCATTACTTAATTAATAACAGTTTTGGAGAAATTAATTTTTTTCGTTAACTTCACATTCAAGAAACGTCATGGTGATTAAACTGGTGATTTTTAACTGTGTATAAAATGAATTAATCATCATGAAACCTTAAAATTTGGTACAACCTAACCTCAAATGTTTGTTTTTAACCTCAAAACATTTCATTACTTAAGTCTTAACAGTTTTGGAGAAATTAATTTTTTTTTAACTTCACATTCAAGATACGTCAAATTAAACTGATGATTTTTAAAACTGTGTACAAAATGAATTGATCACCATGGAAACTTAAAATATGGTATAATCTAACCTCAAACGTTTCTTTTTATCCCCAAAAAATGTCATTAGTTAATTCCCAACAGTTTTGGAGAAATTAATTTTTTTCGTTAAATTCTCATTCAAGAAACGTCAAATTAAACTGCTGATTTTTAAAAGTGTGTATAAAAAGAACTAACCACCGTGGAAACTTAAAATTTGGTATAACCTAACCTCAAACGTTTCTTTTTAATCTCAAAAAACTTCATTACTTAATTCCTAACAGTTTTGGAGAAATTAATTTTTTTCGTTAACTTCACATTCAAGAAACGTCATATTAAACTGGTGATTTTTAAAATTGTGTATAAAATGAATCGATCACCAGGGAGATTTTAAATTTGGTATAACCTAACCTCAAACGTTCCTCCTTAACCTCAAAAAATTTCATTGCTTAATTCCTAACGGTTATGGAGAAATTCATTTTTATTGATTTCATATTCAAGAAACGTCATATTAAACTGGAGATTTTTAAAACTGTGTATAAAATGAATTGATCACCATGAAAATTCAAAATTTGGTATAACTTAACCTCAAACGTTTCTCCTTAATCTCAAAAAATTTCATTACTTATTTCCTAACAGTTATGGAGAAATGAATTTTTTTCGCTAACTTCACATTCAAGAAACGTCATATTAAACTGGAGATTTTTAAAATTGTGTATAAAATGAATCGATCACCAGGGAGATTTTAAATTTGGTATAACCTAACCTCAAACGTTCCTCCTTAACCTCAAAAAATTTCATTGCTTAATTCCTAACGGTTATGGAGAAATTCATTTTTATTGATTTCATATTCAAGAAACGTCATATTAAACTGGAGATTTTTANAAGGTAGAGATAGAACGCTTAACTACATTGCATAACAAAACGAAGAATGGAGAAATTACCTACAGTTCAATTACATATCCGGGAACAATCTCACACAGAATTAGGAAAATATTCCATGAAAACGACATTACCATCTCATTTAAAAATAAAAATACATTAAAAAATATTTTAGTCAACAATAAAGATAAAACGGACATTTTGGCAAAAAGTGGTGTTTACCAACTTCAATGCGGGACCTGCTCCGCAACGTACATTGGAGAAACTGGCAGGAATTTACAAACACGGATAAAAGAACACAAAACCAACTCCAAGTCGAATTTTGGTAGACATCTGACCTTCAACAATCACGACTTTGACGAAACGAAACATGTTAAGCTACTACACCACTTAACAAAAAGCAACCTTATGGAATACATGGAGACATATGAGATAAATGGATGTCTGAGGAACCCTTTCCCCAGAAGAAAGGAAGATAAGACTTAGTAAACCTTACAGTGCAAGTGGAAGAGAGGTTTGAGTTTGGAGGCGACTTGAATGCTGCACCACTTGCACCCCATGCCCCAATGTCCCATTTACATAACTCATACCAAATGGGAAATTATGCCACTCTCATTAGGGATGTGTTAAGCAAAGAAGAAGATCATGAACAATTTGTTAAATACACCAGGATGAATATACAACAATTTAAGTCCTTGTTTGGATTAAAGTAGCCCCATTGATTAAAAAAAACCGTCTGTCACCTGCACGTCGATTAGTGATTACTTAGCAGTAAGTGATAAATATTTTTGATGAATAAAATTCTTCTCTTAAAAACCAAAATATTTGCTGGTCACTTATCAGAGCATGGAACTTTAAAATTGGGAAGACTACCACTACACTGCATCATTAAAGAAACTACAGAACCAATTTATAAAGTATTACACTTTTTGGTATTATTAGAGCCCACCAAGGAAACTTTTACTGCAATTGCGACAGATTTTTTTAATAAATGGCAATTGCCAAATTGTTGTGGTGCAGTGGATGGCAAGCACATTCACATCCAAGCGCCAAAAAAAAGTGAAAGTCTGTTTTATAATTATAAACAATCATTTAGCATTGTTTTAATGGCATGCGTAGATGCAAATTATAAGTTTTCAATGGTGGACATTGGTGCTTATGGTTCCAATCATGATGGCGCTATATTTAGGGAAAGTGTTTTTGAAGCAGCACTTTTAAATGGAAATTTAAACCTTCCACTACCAAAAGAATTACCAGGAACAAATGTTGTCTTGCCTCATTTTCTTGTAGGAGATCAAGCATTTCCACTACATGAGAACATTATGAAGCCATATTACAGAATTTCCAGAGGTAGGAAAGTAGTTGAAAATGCCTTTTGAATTTTAACAGCACGATGGAGAATTTTAAAGAAACCCATAGTTGCGAATGCTGATACTGTCGATAAAATTGTGAAATGTGTGGTAGTTCTGCACAATTTTTTACAAGGAGATAAACAGTATTGCCCCACTGTATTTGTAGACACAGAAACATTAATAGGAGATGTGCTTCAGGGGCAGTGGAGAGAGGATGGTGCAGTTTTGAGAGGGGTACGCCGTCTTGGAAACAATAATTCTGCACGGCGATAATAATTAATACCCTCGGTACACTCATAATGTATGCCAAATTTGGTTTTTCTAGCTTAATGTATTACGAAGCTATTGAATGTTTTAAAAATTTAAGACCCAACTTTGAAAGCCTATAGGGGTACAACTTAGTATAGAGATAAGTTGCGTTAAATCTTCTTCATTTATTGTCTTCTACATGTCCCTGCTCTGTGTCGGTTCTTATGTAAATCACCACAGGGTGATACAGATACAGGCTGTATCTGAATTTATTTAGATTAATAATTTATAACCAACGCCTCAAAAATACTCACGCACCACCATAAAACAAATTATTTCCTCGTTATGCGTGTTAATAAATGCCAACCCCAAAAAAAAAAACAGGAAGCGTGTTTAGGGATGTATATAAAGGCTACATATGGATCGAAATAAAAACGCAGGAAATTTTACCTTTCAAGCGGATAAATGGGGTTCATACTAGTCAGAGAGTTAGAGAGACAGGCAGATAATGGGGCAGATAAGGAGCTGGGAATCTTTGAAGGAGATTTGTACAGTTGAAAATAATGTTTGATGGATTAGTAAGGAACGGAAATATGGAGTTGGAAGGAAAACAAGGTGGTGGAAGAGATCCTAAAGAGATATTGATAGTTGAACAGGGAGACACTAAAATATGTAGTGAGAGAGGAGTTGAACCTGGAGAAGATGAGGCTAGAAACAATAGAAAAGCGATGAAGTACGAAAGTGAGCTGGAGCAGAGGAGCGACTAAGATTTTGGAGGAAGGTTAAGATTCGGCTTATGGGCAACAAGAAAAAAGAAAATATTATATCACAGTAGGGTACTCAATAAAGGAAATACAAAGAAGGTGGGGGAAGGGTCAACACTATGGAAGGAGTTGGAGGGTAGAGATAGAGAAGTGGAACAACAGGAACGTCGTGCTCAGATGAAAGAGAGGAGATGCAATAAGTTCATATGTAAAAGTTTTTATTATCAACCATCTCCCTCATCCATCCTCAGCCTTCTCCCCCCTCTTCCAGAATTTGCCTTCGATTCCTTACCTCGTTTCTCAACTCGCTACATCCTCCCTACATACACTGTGTTAATTAATTATCGTAAACTACGTGACCTGTGTAATATTGGCTGCAACATTTTCCAGACATTGACGTTGATTATGACACTTTTAAGCATAGGAAGGAAACATGTGGTTGTAACTCGTTTTGAAGAGCGAAATTGCATTTGCAAACAAACACCTGGCGATAGGAATGCTAAAATCACCGATGATGTTGTAGAAGACATTCGTGAGCGAATGGCCCGCAGTGCTAACAAATCAAGGAGAAGGTTTTCAGAAGAATTTGTTTTAATTAAAACCTAATTACATCGCTATAATATTATAATTTTAACAGGACTTATTGTTAGTGTTGCCAGCTGTCACAAAGTTTTTACAAAACAACTTCAAATGCATCCTTACAAAGTCACTATAGTGCATCGATTACAAGCACTTGATTACGACAGACGAGTAATTTTTTGTCATTGATGTGATATACAGTGTGTCCCCGGATAGGTGAAATGTTTCTTATAAAAGAGAAAATTTTTTCGATATTAATTGTTATTTTTTATTTGATTAATTGATTAAAGACTAATTTTGAACATACTATTAATTTTTAAAAAACAAGTGAGCCTTGTAGTAAAAGAAAATTTTTTTTGTGGCAGGTAAAGTACGTTTTCTGTTTACAGTATGTGAAAGTGTTACTAAGAAGTTTTGTTCAGAATTCAAAATGAAAAACTATGGCTGTATGCAAATTTTCGGAATGATCGGCCTACTTTGAAAAAATCCATATCAAACTATTTTATTTCTAACAAAGACTGCCATGGAAGAACAAAATTGCTTTCCTGTCATTGTTAATCTGCCAAAGTGTAATTTAGTAAACTTAAAGTGTTTTTTAAATACAACGTATAATGTTTTTGTAGTTGATGAACAATATTTATTGGATAAAGGAATATTTTATGAAGTAGCTTCATTAGCAAGATTAATACGTACATTATAAGAACGTATGATGTTATTGGCTCAATGAACAGCTTTAATTGATACTGTGAACTAGCATCGTTAGAAAGACAAACCTGTACATGATTACATTGTATGGTGTTATTGCAGCAATGAACATTTTTAATCGATACTATAAAGTAGTATCATTGGCAGGATAATCCTGCACATAATTATAATGTTCGACTTTGTTGGCTCAATAAAATGTGATTTGAAAAAACCAATGTACGCTATTCATTCATGCAATAAATTTACATTAATCAATGAACGAGTTCATCCTTTTGTGCAAACTGTTCATTGTGTCAACGTACTTGTTCATCGGACTGATTTTATCGTTATTTTCATTGTTACAACGAAGAAATTCGTTGTATATACGTCACTTTTTCTCTCAGTGAACTCAGGAACCGGGGAAAAACCGATAAATATGGTTATTGCTTTATTTAGTGAAAATTTTCCAAATACTGGAATTAAAAGTATCGAAAAAAATTTACATTTTATAAGAGTCGTTTCACCTATCCGGAGACATACTGTAGATGGAGAGAACTTTTTTAGTGATGAAGCGTGGTTTCATTTATCGGAATATGTCAATTTCTAAAACTACAGAACCTGGGCCACCGAGAACTCAAATCAACTAGTAGAAACGGATCTGCATGCCATAAATGTTGGCATATGGGTCGCAATGTCAAGACGACATTGCGACCAATTTATGCGACCGATTTATTGGACCAATCTTTTTCTATGATTCTATTAACGGGGCACGATACCGAAAAATTTTGAGCAATTTTATAGAACAACTCCACCATGACGAGCTACAGCACGGATATTTCCAACAAGTCAATACACCAACCTACACGGCGAGGGAAACCATACAGTATTTATCGGAGTACTTTGTGGATCTAACTCCGCTTGATTTCTACTTGTTCAGAATTTGTAGCATTTTAAAGCAGCAATTCGAGAGGAAATTAATAATATACCAGTAGAAGAGTTACAGCGAGTCTTTATGTTTGTTTAGAAAACAGTGGACAGCATTTTCAACACATGCTGTAAATTTCGTTTTTCTATTGTAATATTAATAATGTTATTAACAATGTATGTTCTAACGTTTCCCAATCCTCTCCGCATAGCCCTCACCACCTCTCTACATCGTCCGCCCAGTACCTGTTCGCTCTCTCCTCATTGCCACAACGGAATGTGGCCACCAGCCAAGGTTTATATATTAAAGGTTGTCTAAGTTCCTATGCTGCAATACTTTGATTTTAGTTTGTAGGCGAGGGGCAAGAGCAGGAGTGTTTCGTGACGTAAGCGATCACGGATTGCGCACGCAACCTCATGGCCATATGGCGCTCCATGCATTTGTTTAATTTGAATTGCTTGGCGGTATTATTTTCCACATGTGACGTAATGCACAGTATGGTTGCGTACGAACCTAGACAACCTTTTATATATAAACCTTGGCCACCAGCCTCTTCCTTTCCTCACTCCCTTCCTTCAACAAGTATTTTGGAAACCCCTCCGTCATTATGTCCCCATATCTTTCATTGTATCTTCTCTCTCTTATCTGCGCCCTTCTTTTCTGTCTCTGGACGTTCCTATCCCTATCGCTTACCTCCCCCCACATCACCACCTCTTCACTTCTTCTGTTATTTATCTCTGCCTCCGAATAACCCGTCCATTTGTAATAGTCCCTCCTCTCTCCGTTACCATATCTAATCTTAACGTCCTTCCAACACTCCCCCAGGATCGCGCAGTGTGGTCTTCTATCTATCATTTCTTCATAATTTAGTGCTCTTTTGCCCGCCTCCACCCTCATTTCATCCCTCACTGTTTCCGTCGCCAGACCCAGAACCCACCTCCAGTACTGATTCTGCACGTCCTTCAGAATATCCTGCCTCTTCCATCCCCAAACTTCCGTCCCGTACATCATTGCACTCCTCACCAACCCATCAAACATAATCTTTCTCTTTCTGATGTCCCTTCCAAACACTCTCTCACCCCATCCCCAGACCTCACCTTGTTTACACTTTTCCTTCCTGAACCTGTACCTGTGCCTTTCTCCCGCCTTTGCAGAAGTTTATCATCTTTGTCTTTGCTACATTCACCCCATTCACTCCCATGCTAGCACGTGAATCTTTCTCTCTCTTATCACCATTCCTCCCTCTCCAGCTTGCCTTCCAAATTCACCGTATACAGGGCAAAAAAGCTGAGATACAATAAGTATAAGGTCTTAATGACGGAGGAAATTTTTTCCCCCATGTGATGACCAAGTTTCAAGGAAGTTCCATCTTTTTTCTGATGTCTAACTGATGAAAGCCCATATCTTAGCCATTTATGGGTTTAGACCAAAAAATTTAACACGAATCGTCATCATTTCAACTCTAGTATTTGTGATTAAAATTATACCACAACTTACAAAAACACCCTGTATAATGAGTTTGTTTCTATGATAGTTAATATTATATTGACGACAAAGAGACATTACTATAGGGATAGCACAGATGCGGCTTCAATTTATTGGCGCCAATTTCCTCTCTGGTATGTTCAAATATGCGCTGTCAATATGACATAAATAGTTGCTTAACATCAAAGTAGCAATTCATAAATGGTTTCTAAAACTAATAAACCGCGATAATAAAGTCTTTCGGGTTATGAAGTTTAAAGCTATTACACATAGATAAAAAAGTGGTCTAAAATAATATCGTATTTCCGGTGTATGGAACAATGCACAAAGCAGATCGCAGCAGGACATAAATCTAAAGGGAGATACGATCTCTGTATTATGCGGAACGCGCGAGGTCCGTTCTCGGTGCGACTCAATTTATTACATATTAGCCGTTGGTCACCAAGAAGCGATTTCACCGTATAACCTTCCACGTCCACCCTCTACATACTCTATAGCCTCTAGGTTTCCCTTCGAAACGATTTTCAGTTATCGTCGATTTCTGCTACCCCTCATTTTCGTGGTACTATAACCTATAATCTATCGGGAATAGGAAACGAGAAAAGAAAGGAAACATGAATAGACAGGGATGGAGAGTTGTTTTTTACAATTTTTAGTGAGCCGAAAATTTTATTGTTATTGCACCCCCAATTTATTTTCCTTTATTTGAAATAAAAATAGCACAATTTTTTTATTCTTTTTATTTTAATGGTTTTTGATTTAAATGCTTTTGCAATAAAGTTGTGTTAAGTTAATATCATTGACGTTCATTTTCTAATTTAATTTTAACCCTAACTTTTTTTTCTTGTTTTCTGTGTTTGTGGCAAAAGTTGAATTTGAAAAAGACGGAAAACTTGTCCCGAGAAAGTTTTAGATCATCTCTTCTACGGAAAGTTTTCAATTCTGCAAAAGTTTTTGGTTATCTAAAATTAGTTTTCTTTTTGTTATTATTTTTGTTCGTTTTTAATTGTTTAATTTGTTTTTTTTTTAATTTTCGATTTTTGCTTTGAGCTATAATTGAAGCGTAATCCTTTTCCTTTTAGCGGTTGATTACGGTGTAAAAGCTACCGGAAACTCGAGGAATCCAACTCTTCTTATTTTACAGTATCCACCCTCGGGCCACGTTTTCGAATATAAACGTCGATGTTTACATTTATGAAAAGCGCTCGTTTCCAAAGAAAACTTTACCTGTCTCCTCTCGGCTTTCTTCGTCCACGTTGTTGGATTCAACGTGCATCATCTTAGAAGGCATTTTTAAATCATGTGCCTTCGGGAGTTTTTTAAATAATGCAAGGATTACTTTGAATAGTTTTGTAGCAGCGAAAAATTTTAAAGGTGAATCATAACCTCAAACAAAAAACTTTTTGTTGTTGATTACCCAAATAAATTTTGTTGTAACTTTTTTTAAATTTAGACATAAGTACTAACCTTATTTTAAAGCCCCTTTTAGTTTTCTTTGTTTCTATAAAACACTTCCGCCCACTTTTTCCAATAAAGGTAATAAATTTCCCACCGGACTCATTCGGTTATCCCGGAATCGGGATGAACTAGATACGCGCGCGACGACAACCGGGATACTACTGAAAGGGTCCTGTGGGATATCCGTAGTCAAACGGGTGTGCATTGAAATTCGGGTGGGGAGCTCTGAAAAAGGATCCCTAAACAAATCACATTTTATAAAACGCTGTTCCCTAATTTTTCCATTTTCTTTCTTTCCCCGAATAATTTGAACCAAAAAAAAGAATTCGATTTGGAGTTTTTTAGGATTTGAAGTTCGTTCTACGCTCCAGATCAAATCGGTATTTTTCAATTTTATGGGTAAACTTTATCACAGCGCATAAAAGTTACTTCACATTCTTTATTTAGTCAAAACTATTTAGTCAATTCTATTATTAAAAAGACTTGAATACCAAAATAAGCAATTTTTGCCTATCTCTCTTCCCCATTAAGTATTATACGGCTATAATTAAAACACGGCTTAAGGAGAGCGTGTTAAATAATGAGTTCTTTCGTGAGCGTTAAGACGTAACTCGTTGTGATAGGGTTGGTCGTAGCGAAAGAAGGGTTGGGCGACCGTTGAAATGTTGCGAAATATTTCTCTTTCCTTAATGCAGTAATAGAATAATAAAGAAGACTTAATTATGACATCCCAATTAGTATTTGAGATACGATTTTTTTGAAAATTAATTGTATTTAACCTAACACATAATTACGTTTTTGCAGAGTTATAATCAAAAAATCATTACTCTGAGATTTGAAGATTTGAAGAAATGATCTTCAACACACTTTATACTAAATAATTTTGCTTTAAATTGGTTTTTATATCATTATGATATTTCGACTAGTATTTGAGATACGATTTTTTGAAAATTAATTGCTTTTAACCTAACTCATATAATAACGTTTTTGTAGAGTTGTAATCAAAAAATCATGACTCTGAGATTTGAAGATTTGAAAAAACGATCTTCAACACACTTAATACTAAACAATTTTGCTTTAAATTGCTTCTTATTTCATTTTGATATCTCAATTAGTATTTGAGATACGATTCTTTTAAAATTAATTGCTTTTAACTTAACACATAATTACGTTTATGCAGAGTTGTAAGCAAAAAATCATTACTCTGAGATTTGAAGAAACGATCTTCAACACACTTAATACTAAACAATTTTGCATTAAATTGCTTCTTATTAAATTATGATATCTCAATTAGTATTTGAGATACGATTTTTTAAAAATTAATTGTTTTTAACCTAACTCATATAATTACGTTTTTGTGAGGTTGTAATCAAAAAATGGTTACTCCGAGATTTGAAGATTTGAAGAAACGATCTTCAACACACTTAATACTAAACAATTCTGCTTCAAATTACTTCTTATTTCATTATGATATCTCAATTAGTATTTGAGATACGATTTTTTAAAAATTAATTGTTTTTAACCTAACTCATATAATTACGTTTTTGTGGGGTTGTAATCAAAAAATGGTTACTCCGAGATTTGAAGATTTGAAGAAACGATCTTCAACACACTTAATACTAAACAATTCTGCTTCAAATTACTTCTTATTTCATTATGATATCTCAATTAGTATTTGAGATACGATTTTTTAAAAATTAATTGTTTTTAACCTAACTCATATAATTACGTTTTTGTGGGGTTGTAATCAAAAAATGGTGACTCCGAGATTTGAAGATTTGAAGAAACGATCTTCAACACACTTAATACTAAATAATTCTGCTTCAAATTACTTCTTATTTCATTATGATATCTCAATTAGTATTTGAGATACGATTTTTTAAAAATTAATTGTTTTTAACCTAACTCATATAATTACGTTTTTGTGGGGTTGTAATCAAAAAATGGTGACTCCGAGATTTGAAGATTTGAAGAAACGATCTTCAACACACTTAATACTAAATAATTCTGCTTCAAATTGCTTCTTATTTCATTATGATATCTCAATTAGTATCTGAGATACGATTTTTTAAAATTAGTTGTTTTTAACCTAACACATAATTACGTTTTTGCAGAGTTGTAATCAAAAAATCATTACTCTAAGATTTGAAGAAACGATCTTCAACACACTTAATACTAAACAATTTTGCTTTATATTACTTCTTACTTCATTATGATATCTCAATTAGTATTTGAGATAAGTTTTTTTTTAAATTAATTGTTTTTAACCTAACACATAATTACGTTTTTGCAGAGTTGTAATCAAAAAACCATTACTCTGAGATTTGGAGTTTTGAAGAAACGATTTTCAACACACTTAATACTAAACAATTTTGCTTTAAACTGCTTCTTATTTCATTATAATATCTCAATTAGTATTTGAGATAAGATTTTTTGAAAATTAATTCCCTTTAACCGAACTTATAAAATTCTGTTTGTACCATTGAGGCATTATCATTAACATGGGTAAACAATCATTGGTCGTGCTTATAAAAATGGGTAAACAATCCCGACCTATCCTAAAAATCCTTTTTCACGGTCATTACCACGGGTAGACAATCCTGACCTATGGTAACGATCCTTTTTCACGATCATGAACATGACTAAACAAATCTGACCTATCCTAACATTCTTTGGTCACACTTATTAAAACAGGTAAACAAACCAGACCTATCCTAACAACCCTTTTCACGGTCATTAACCCCGGGTAAACAATCCTGACCTATCTCAACATTCCTTGGTTACGCTTATTAGAATGGGTAAACAAACCCGAAGGTTTCCACAAATTAATCCTTAATTAACATTAATCCTAATGTTATGTGTAGAGGTGGTAGTAGAATGCTTTTTGCGGTCACGCAATTCTAGTACAGAATGCTTTTCTCTCCAAGCTTTTAAAATTTTCTGACGGCCCAAGTAGTATTGAAACCTCATCAATTTCTTCTTCCAGCACAGAGGCAGAAACTAAGAAACTATCAGAATAGGGTTACAAAAGTAAATCCTAACAATCTGACATGGTTAGTACTGAAGATGCTGACACCAAAGAAAAGTTAGCGAACGAGATGAAAACCCTTTCCTTGTCTTAGCTCTTCTTAATTACTAGATGGTTTGTCTTACTGATATGTATAATTGCTGTTAGTTTTAAGTTTTTGGTAACAAGAAGTCTTTCTATTTTTTTTCTATTTATCTACTAAAAAGGACCAATGAAAAACAGCTGACCCACTGGGAATGCTTTTTGTTTTATTTTAGTTTTTAAGTATTTTGTTATAGAGGTTTATAATGGTGTTATGGGTTAATAAACATTATTATTGTTATTATTATAATGATTTACGCAAGTGGAAGGCTGAATTATAAGGAACCATGGAAGCGAACAATCTCGATTTTGATGTATTTCCTTTACTTTGCCACTTTTCCTTGATCCCAAAGTGGAAAAACTCCAAACAGTCCGATTGTTGTGGTGGCCAGAATAAAAATTTAGATGTTTCGCTTTTTGCAAAACATTCCCCACACTTAATTACATGCAACCTAATAATAACATGGGTATTATAAATAGAAAATTAAGAAGCTGGATTCAAGAACATTTTAGCAAATTATTGTATAACGTCTAAGAGACTTACGAGACGTACGGCTAAACTCAAATGTTTCTAGTTCTAGGTCTAATGTTAGTTCTAGTGACAGTGTAAGTGTAAAACTGGAACCATTTATATGTAATAATTAATATCAGTTCGACTTGAAGAGGAACCTGAAGATTTATAAGATAACACCTGTCTTCAAAGCAGGAACTAAACTTGGACAAATCCTTATTAATAACAAGCACAAATTCCAACTTTCAGAGCTCAGTGGTATTTATAAGATGAATTTACAACTGCGAAAAATTCTACATTGGTCAGGCGGGTCGTTCTTTGCATGCTAGAGCTAAAGAACATCTATCAAAAAGTGACTTATCCTTTTTCAAACACCTTGGAGAAGAAAACCATAGTCCAATGTTGATAACATCAGACTTGTCAAGATCTTGAACAAATCCAGAGAGATGGACTTATACGAAAAATATATGATACTACTCAATAAAAAAATTAACAAAGATTGAACAACATTTTCTGAAATTCACATAAATGGTTTAAATGTAACTGTTTATACAAGACATTTTTTATCATATACTTGTTTGCTTACTTGTCAGTTCGTCATGAGACCTGTTTGTGTTAACGTCACCTTATACAGTTCATTTTAATATATTTTAATTTATTTGTAAATTTTAAATTGTGGTTTTGTATTTATATCAATTGTTAAAGTGTTCACTGTTAATTTTTAGTTTGTATAATTGTGTTTTTTGCAACTAAACAAAGATTGTGGTTTTACGCTTCGAATGAATGGAAATGAATGGAAAAGAAATGTGTAACTGACCGCTGTTCTAGGGAACTTTAATTGACACAGAACTAGGATCATTCAGGTTTAACCGTCTTTAGAAACGTGCGGCTAAATTCAAATGATTCTAGTTGTAGGTATATAGTGCTAGTTCTACATAGTTACAGTGCTAGTATTACATTAGAACTAAGACTATACCTAGCACTAGAGTCATTCGGGTTTAGCCGTCTTTAGAGACGTGCGGCTAAACCCAAACGATTCTAGTTCTAGGTATAGTGTTAGTTCTAGTTTTACACTGACTGTCATTAGAACTAATACTAGACCTAGAAGTAGAATCATTCGGGTTTAGCAGTCTTGAGAGACTTGCGGCTAAACCCGAATGATTCTCGTTCTAGGTCTTGTATTAGTTCTAGTGACTGGTGCAAAACTAGGACTAACACTAGATCAAACGATTCTAGTTCTAGGTATAGTGTTAGTGCTACATAGTGACAGTGCTAGTGTAAAACTAGAACTAACACTATACCTAGAACTAGAATCTATCTGGATTAGCCGTCTTTAAAAATGTGCGGCTAAACCCAAATGATTCTAGTTCTAGGTCTGATATTAGTTCTAGCGACAGTGCAAATGTAAAACTAGAGCTAACACTATACCCAAAACTAGTATCATTTGGGTTTAGCCGTCTTTAGAGACGTACGGCTAAACCCAAATGATTCTAGTTCAAGGTATAGTGTTAGTTCTACATAGTAATAGTGCTAGTGTAAAACTAGAACTAACACTACAGCCAGAAATAGAATCATTCGGGTTTAGCCGTCTTTAGAGACGTGCGGCTAAACCCAAATGATTCTAGTTCTAGGTATAGTGTTAATTCTACATAGTGACAGTGCTAGAATAAAACTAGAACTAACACTAGACCTAGAACTAGGAACATTCTGTCTGAAGACGCACGGCTAAACCCGAAACTTTCTAGGTCTAGTGTTACTTTTAGTTTTAATTGTTATTCAGCATTAGATTGTGGTATATTTTTATTGGACGAAAAGTAGAACTAACACTAGACTTGATCGTCATGAATTGGAAATGTTATTTTCAACATTTTAAACATAATAGCTGTAAATAAAAACAACACGATAAAGAAACCTTATAAACTAGAATTAATCCCTGAAATGGCCTGGTTTTAAAACGAAATCCTATTGAACTGAATACCCACATTCTCAACCCATTTTAACCCCTTTCGGATAACTCATCCATTAGTTAGTTTCAAACCACGTCCACCGCAATGTTATTTTACATATTATTAACGTTTCTTTCCCTTTCAATAACGGTATTTGGAAATTTGTGTTCAGAGAATCATCAGCGCACGATAAATTTAGTTTCGCAAGTGTTAATAAAGGAAAATTTGCGGGAAATTCGCGCATTAATGAAAGAGAACCCCCGCGATCGGAACGAAAAGTTACTGGAATTGGTTTCGGGTAACGAAAACTTGCTGCTGGGAAATTTAACGAGGATTTTCACGGAAGATTCGGGATCGCTCGACGGGATTTCCGTTTATTTAAGCGATTTTCTTGGAGAAAATCATTTGTCGAAATCGATTTCTAAGAAAATTGATGAAGAAATATGTCGAAATACTCAAAATAGGTTCGAGATTAATAAATAAATAATTTAAAAAAATATTTAATGTTACATTTTTAGTTTGACGTTTTCGCAATTTAATATTGATGATTTTGAGGTTGTTTTTGATGAAATTCCAAACGGAAAACAATACAAAGTACATAAAATTAATGAAGATTTTGGTTTTTTTAATTTTTACTCTCAATTAATCGGGTTTTTACATCCAAGTAGTTTTAATCAACTTTTAAAACTTTTTAAAGAGTCTAATTGGAAAACGCAACCTTTACACTTATTAATATTACAGGTAAATCGTGTAAAAGTGTTTCTTTTTTTGATTTAAATAATTTTAGGTCACCAAATTAGAAACGTTAGTTTTATTTTTTATAACAATCTGGTTTATACTGTCGATATCTCTTCCAATAGCAATAATAACTCAATTATGTTTCTCGAAAACTTCGACCACGTCAACCGGAAATGATGGATCACAACAGCATCATCGACTTCTCGCCTTATTTCTTTATACGACGTTAACGATCTTGGTGTAAGTAATCCCCAAAAAAGAAATCGATGAAACAAAAATAATTAAAAAAGAATGAAAAGTTAGGTTATGTTAGCTTCGAGATCTTACTTCCAGGGTTTTTTTCGTGTTGGGTAATTTTTCTTGTTGATTTTTAGGACATGTATATTGCTAATGCTCGCCTCGAATGATAAATTAACGAAATCCGTTGAAAAACTTCCGTATACAACGGGATTGATCGTTACGGATCTCGAAACGTTCGTTGAAAATACACATTTACAAATGAATTTTGCTACTGGGGTTGCGTTTGAAAAGGTTTTTGATCGGATTGAACAAGATTTAAAAGGTAAAGTTAAAAAAATTAGATAATAAGAAAATTTTTGAATGAAATGGCATTTTGACAAAAGTGACTTAACCTAAAAAAAAGTTTAATGTTAATTCTATATGTATAATTAAGTATAGATCCTAGTTCTTGGTCTAGTGTTAGTTCTATTTGGGTTTAGCCGCACGTCTCTCAAGACTGCTAAACCCGAATGATTCTAGTTCTAGGTATAGTGTTAGTTCTAGTTTTACACTTACACTGTCACTAGAACTAACATTAGACCTAGAACTGGCAGTGTAAGTGTAAAACTAGAACTAACACTATACCTAGAACTAGAATCATT
>NW_019281045.1:81859-113115 GCF_000648695.1 Onthophagus taurus
TAGAACTAACACTATACCTAGAACTAGAATCATTTGGGTTTAGCCGCACGTCTCTAAAGACGGCTAAACCCGAATTATTCTAGTTCTAGGTCTAGTGTTAGTTGTAGTTTTACACTAGTAATACTAGCATGGTTACTATGTAGAACTAACACTATACCTAAAACTAGAATCATTTGGGTTTAGCCACACGTCTCTCAAGACGGCTAAACCCGAATGATTCTAGTTCTTGGTCTAGTGTTAACAATTGTCTAGTGTTAATAATTTTCTATATACTAACAGTGCTACTGTAAAAGTAGAACTAACACTATACCTAGAACTAGAATCATTTGGGTTTAGCCGCACATCTCTAAAGACGGCTAAATCCGAATGATTCTACTTCTAGGTATAGTGTTAGTTCTAGTTTTAGTGCAATAAAAATAGGCAACATAGTGATATTTTATGCTAACTAGCCTTACTTACCAGCCGCCTTAAGAGAAGTACGGCTAAAGAGAATGTTTCTAGGTCTAGTGTTAGCTTTAATACTAGTGTTTTTTATTATTCAGCACTAGGTTATTGTATATTTTTATTGAGCTATGACGGACATTGTCTCTCCCGTATTAATCCGTTATATCGAGGTTTTACTGTATATTCTAACATTTATATTGACATCTTGCATTTTATGTTGGACACGGTAGGTTGGTACGCCCAAGGTCCGTTAAGTATTGGTTATAAAGTTATCCAACTCGAACAAATTGATGTTGACGGGGTGAGGTAGGAAACGTGATGTAGGAAAAGTTTAATATAACATACAGATGCCCATTATGTATGGAATATAGTATATATCGTGGTAAGTATCAACTTAATCAAACCTTTAATCAATGTGAAATGACCCAAAAAACACGTTAAAAATAAAAAGTGCTGAAAAATGACTAACACTATATTAACTTCAGTTATAAAACTTCTATTATATGATAACTAACTTCAGATTTAAAATGTCAACCTCAATTTTGACATATTTGTAATCTTCATTAAAAATCCTTTAAAATGAGTACAAACACGACATATTTATCTTCAATATTAATGAAGTTATGATCAACTTCCGTTTAGAAATGTCAACGTCAACTTTGACATATTTGTAATTGTCGTGAAAAATTCTTTAAAATGAGCCCAAACATGATACATTTAATTCCAATANCTAGAACTAACACTATACCTAGAACTAGAATCATTTGGGTTTAGCCGCACGTCTCTAAAGACGGCTAAACCCGAATTATTCTAGTTCTAGGTCTATTGTTAGTTCTAGTTTTACACTAGTAATACTAGCATGGTTACTATGTAGAACTAACACTATACCTAAAACTAGAATCATTTGGGTTTAGCCGCACGTCTCTCAAGACGGCTAAATCCAAATGATTCTAGTTCTTGGTCTAGTGTTAATTCTACATACTAACAGTGCTACTGTAAAACTAGAACTAACACTATA
The DNA here is from genome assembly GCF_000648695.1 of Onthophagus taurus. Classification (NCBI taxonomy): domain Eukaryota; kingdom Metazoa; phylum Arthropoda; class Insecta; order Coleoptera; family Scarabaeidae; genus Onthophagus; species Onthophagus taurus. The sequence goes on from NW_019281045.1 coordinate 83,322, forward strand.
CCTAGAACTAGAATCATTTGGGTTTAGCCGCACATCTCTAAAGACGGCTAAATCCGAATGAGTCTAGTTCTAGGTATAGTGTTAGTTCTAGTTTTAGTGCAATAAAAATAGGCAACATAGTCATATTTTATACTAACTAGCCCTACTTACCAGCCGCCTTAAGAGAAGTAAGGCTAAAGAGAATGTTTCTAGGTCTAGTGTTAGCTTTAATGCTAGTGTTAGTCTAGTGTTTTTTATTGTTCAGCACTAGGTTATTGTATACTTTTTATTGAGCTATGACGGACACTGTCTCTCCCGTATTAATCCGTTATATCGAGGTTTTACTGTATATTCTAACATTTATAGTGACATCTTGCATTTTATGTTGAACTCAGTAACTAGGTACGCCCAAGGTCCGTTGAGTATTGGGTATGAAGTTATCCAACTCGAACAAGTTGATGTTGACGGGGTGAGGTAGGAAACGTGATGTAGGAAAAGTTTAATATAATATACAGATGCCCATTATGTATGGAATATAGTATATATCTTGGTAAGTATCAACTTAATCAAACCTTTAATCAATGTGAAATGACCCAAAAAACACGTTAAAAATAAAAAGTGCTGAAAAATAACTAACACTATATTAACTTCAGTTATAAAACTTCTATTATATCATAACTAACTTCAGATTTAAAATGTCAACCTCAATTTTGACATATTTGTAATCTTCATTAAAAATCCTATAAAATGAGTACAAACACGACATATTTATCTTCAATATTAATGAAGTTATGGTCAACTTCCGTTTAGAAATGTCAACGTCAACTTTGACATATTTGTAATTGTCGTGAAAAATTCTTTAAAATGAGCCCAAACATGATACGTTTAATTCCAATATTAGTCGAGATATAAGCAACTTCCGGTTTGAAATGTCAATGTCATTTTGACAAATTCTTAATTTTTATAAAATGTCTTAAAATTTATTACAAAAACAAAAGTATAATAAAAAAAATTTAAAATTAAGGTTGGTGTTAATATTTAATTATTAAATTGCTATCTTCATTGTTGCTAACTCGGGTTTAACTTTTTTTTATTCAAACATTTTTTGTTTTTTGAGATAAGTGCATCATGTTTGGACTCATTTTAAAGGGTTTTTAATGAAGATGACAAATATGTCAAAATTGACATTGACAGTGATTGTATTTCTATTAATATTAAAGTTAAATATGTCGAGTTTGGACTCATTTTAAAGGATTTTTTATGAAGATTACGAATATAATAATAAAATTAAAGTTGACAAAACCCGACTGTTTCTAGTTCTAGGTCTTGTGTTAGTTCTAGTTTTACATTGGCACTATCACTAGAACTAACACTAGACCTAGAACTAGAAATATTCTGGTTTAACCGTGCGACTTCAGACTTTTCTAGATCTGGTGTTAGTTCTAGTTTTAATTGTTATTTAACCCCAAATTCTTCTGCATTTTAATTGATCTAAAAATATTTTTTTTTGATTTAACTTACCTTGCTTATAATTTCATCCATTTACCCATTTTGAATCCTTTAAATCCAATTAATTATGTGTTTTTCATCAAAAAAACTTAAATTCAACGTCAATTTTGACAAGCAACTGCAATATTTGGATCTTAATCACCATGGTAACCGAGTCAAGTTGGATAACCTTAAAATAATAAAATTTAATTTCGATTTTTTTATCAATTCTAACGTAATTTTTATTAATCTATTATTTTATTAATATCTTTATATTTTTGTGTATTGTTTATAACAACAGTGTTTGGGAGTTGGATAACCTTATACAGTATGTTTACTCAACGGACCTTGGGTACGTCCTGATTTCTATGGAAATATATTTTTGTATGTTGCATCTTAAGTGAAATTCACTGTAAATTAATAATAAAGAAACGAATTAAATTGGATTATAAATAAATTTCGATTGAAATAAATCAAAATAAAAAAATTAATCAAAAAGAAATTATAAATATCTAAAAAAAAAATTAATTAGGTTGGTACATATTAATTACTTCTAAAAAAAATAATTATGTTGGTAGAAATTATTATTTTGATTTAACGTTTCTTCAACGTACGTAATTATAATGAATTTTCCTCAGTAATCCTTTTTAATATCAAAACGGATTAATTTAAATCGTTTTCCTTAAATTAATTTATTGAAAATTTAAATTTGTCAAATTTGACAGTTTTAATAACAACATAACCTCAAAAATAATTTTGTTCTTTTTAGATGTTGATAAATTATTGGGAGAAGATTTTTTAAACGATCTCGAAGTAGAAACAAATTTAAAAAGTACAATCGAGGGTTTGGTGGATTTAAAAACGAGTTAAGTACTTATTTTTTTACTTTAGTGCTACAAAGAAAGTTTCGAGAGTGAATTAACGTTTAACTTAACTGTTTTTTTTTTGGTCTCGTTTTATTTTTATTTATTTTTTCTTGGAGGACAGGAAGCGCAGGTATTTCCGTAAGAGTTTCGGAATTGGCGTGGGAGTGTTCCTTAGCGAGGAAGTCGACGAAAGCTTTACAGGAAGCGCTGGACGAACTTTCCGCGCAGATAAATTCCGCCAGAAAGTTTTGCCACCAAAAAGACAGATCCTTGTGTGAAACAATTCACCCCACGGGACTTAGTTTAACTTTAAACGTGGAAGAGGTTTGTTACTAAAACCGTTTTAGACGTATTTTTATAAATTTAAAGAAAACTCGTTTTTCTTCTCCGTCTCACCTTTATTTTTTGATCATCATTTCTAATTAGATCTAAATTAAGATAAATTTGCGGGTGGCGAAATTCTTTTTTGGCTGACGTTCCAAATTTTTGATTTATCGCCCCCGGAAAAACCATGCAGCCCCATTATTATCACAAAAAGAAATCCATAAAAAAGATTCATTATCTCTTTACACCCTGTTAAAGATTATAGCGGACCCGATGTTGAGTTACTTTGAAAGGATGCGTCACAACAGCGATTTCAACGCCACCATTGAGGCAACGGTGAAAACTTATGACGACGTTTTAAAAACCGTTGTTGTCGAAACTGGCTCAGAGAGGGCGGGTAAATACTTTTTCTTTTATTGTTAATATTTATTTAAATTTTTCGAATTTTAGCTGCTTATGATTGCTTACAAAAACATCGGAGGATTGTTTACGGTTCTTTAAGGTCTTTGGAGGAATTATCAACGTTTTTAATTAATAATCTAAAAGAAAAATCGAAAAAATTAATTGATTGGCTCGATGTGGTGGTTGAAAAGGAATTGTGGAGGAATATTTCAATTTTAGGTAATTTTTAACTATTTATCGCTTTTAAATAAAAAATATTTATTTCTAGGTATATCCTTTTTAATCGTGATAATTTGGACTGCTTTTTTATGCGGATCACCATGCGAATGCTCAGTTTTAACGAAAACCGGGCCTATTTTATCATTCGGAATCACCCTGTTAAGTTTTACCATATTAATTTTATGGTTTTTTGGTTCAATAACATTTTTAATTGGTGGCCACGGCCAAAATTTTATTTGCAACAGCTTCTACGATGATCATTACGACGTTTTAACGAAGATTTTTGATGAAAACGGTTTGATTTACGACCAAGGTTTTTTCAAAGAGATCCTTAACTCAAATGAAACCTTAAAAATTGAAAACATTTTAAAGTAAATTCCCAATTTATTTAAAGTAGGAGTACAATTCAAGAATTATCATGTCGCTTAAAAATCGACAATTTTTTTTAATAATAAAAAAAGGGCGAAAAAGTGTATAAGTTACCGAAAAATCATTTTAAAGTTACGACGTGACGTCACTTTTTGTGACGTCATTGACCGTGCTAACCATATACAGTGCGTTAATTAATTATCGTACCGTGCAATGATTATGTCGGGTACGGTAATTAATTAATGCAGTGTATTTTCGCAGCACATTTGGTTAAAACGCATATTTTTGAGTGAAATACGGTTGTTTCTTAGGTTTTCGACGCACAACGACTAAAATATAAACTAAAGGTAACCTAAAATCTATACCTAAATGCTAGACACTGTTGGCAAAAGACTAATTATTGGTATCAGAAGATTAAATACTGCTAGTAAAAGACTAAAAACTGAATGGAAAGAAGAAATACTATTTCAAAAAGTTACCTACTACTTCTAAAATGCTAGATATTTCAGAAAAAGACCACAACTTACTTTGAAAAGACTAAATACTGTTTTCAAAATAATACCTATTGCTTCCAGTACTCTAAACACTGCTGTTAAAGGTTTTGACCTACTTGGACAGGCGTAGTACTGCTTCCAAGACCACTTATTACTTTCAAAGACTTTACTAATTGTTTGGAAAAGAGATATGCTTACCAAAAAGCTACCTACTGCTTCCAGAATGTTAGATACTGCTGGAAAAGACTAATAACTGCTTGGAAAGAAGAGATATGCTTCCCAAAAAGCTACCTAATTCTGCCAGAATGCTAAATACTGCTGGAAAAGACTAATAACTACTTGGAAAGAAAAGATATGCTCTCCAAAAATGGTACCTACTGCTTCCAAAATGCTAGATACTGGTGGAAAAAATTACAATCTGCTTGGGGAATACTAAATATTGCTAACAACTACAAACTGATTGGATAGACGAGATACTGCTTCCATAAAACTACTTACTGCTTTCAGAACGCTATATACTATTAGAAAAAAATTAAGACCTCCTTGGAAAAGACTAAATATTGCTAGGAGAAACTATTATCTGGTTGGAAAGACAAGATACTGTTTCCAAAAGACTATTAACTATTTTCATAATGCTAAATATTATTGGACAGACTACTAATTGGTTGGAGAAAGCTAGATATTGTTAGCAAAGACTATTTAATGCTTTCAGAATACTATACAGGGTGCCCATTATGTATGGAATATAGTATATATCTTGATAGGTATCAACTTTATAAAAAAACATTTTATACAAAAGTTGTTTAATATTTTATTTGCCATAATAAGACAGCAATTGTTTTTATTTTATAAAACAAATGAGCAACGAATAACACTTGAACTTTTTTAAATGGCAATGTACCCTTTCGTTAGGCTCATTTGATAGAGATTTCTTTTCTCTTTACGATGATGTAAAATTTTAGTACCCGTATATCAGAAAATTTTTGAAAAATGTAAAAACTGCTAATTAAGAAAATTTAATTAATAAGAGTAATCTAGATATCCGAGATCGTCAAGTACCTCGAATTATTGGAGATGTACACTAATTTTTCGTTTGTTTTATTTTGTACGTACATTTAATTTACAGTAATAAACAATTTTTACATTTTTTTCAAAAATTTTCTAATGGAAGGGCATAAAAATTTTACGCCATCGTAAAGAGAAAAGTAATCTCTATCAAATGAGCCTAACGAAAGAATACATTGCCATTTAAAAAAATGTAAGTATTATTCGTTACTCATTTGTTTTCTGAATTGAAAACAATTGGATGCAGTCTTATTATGCCAAATAAAATATTAAACAACTTTTGTATAAAATGTTTTTTTATAAAGTTGATACTTATCAAGATATATGCTATATTCCATACATAATGGGCACCCTGTATACTGCTGCCAAAACACCACTAAGTGCTTGAAGATTACAATACTACTGGCTGAAGACTATTTACTGTAACTATTCTTCTGTTGAGGGATATTTTTCTGTGTCCCACCATTACAGATTTAAAAATTGCTTCTACAATATTCGATTCTTTGTCACTCAGATGCAACATATCTTTTTAGACGGGGGTACGGCCGCCTCTTTAAACGTTACGTGCGGATCCACCTAATTTACTGATTTATTTCAGAATTTTGTGTAGAAACTCTACTTTGAGTTAGGTTAATTTAAACTAATGCGAATTTTCCAAATGTCGAGTTGGACATGAAACAGAAGGTAAGTTTGTTACGTTAACATTCAGATCAACGCGAGTAGGTAGATGGTAAATAAAGACATTTCAGTCGTTGTGGCTTTTTGTATCAATTGACACACAGTCTATTGATATACAGTTTATCTAACGACAGATAATCAGTTACTACCATAACGACTGACTAACTGTCGTTATGCATCAAAAGCCTAACGAAACCATGGGTATATTTCATCCGAAAATACCCTTATCCGAAATCTTTTATAGTTTAGTGAAAATAAATTTACTTTTAAGTTTATCAGATTGATTTTCTGCGTGGCTATAAAATAAACAATTTATAGGTTAGGTGTTATTAGCCATCTTAAGAGACGTACAGCTAAACCCGAATGTTTCTGGTTTTAGATCTAGTGTTAGTTTTTCTTTTCGTTCAATAAAAATATACCATAATCTAACACTAAATAACATTTAAAACTAGAACTAACACTAGACCTAGAACTAGAATCATTCGTTTGGCGATGGTGGATTCTATGTTCATCGTTCAATATGAATATTAATAAAACTCTGGGTTAACGATGAAAATGGTTTATTTTATTTTAAATTCGGTGCGACATGTTTCGCCGTCTTTAGAGACGTGCGGCTAAACCCGAATGTTTCTAGTTCTAGGTCTACTGTTAGTTCTTGTGAATAACAATTAAAACTGAAACTAACACTAGACCTAGATAATAAAAATAGGAAAAAGTAAATACTTTTAGTGAGAAATATTTAAAATACTTAATTTATTTCAAAAAGTAAACATGTTTCGAAACAAATGTTTCATCTTCAGTACTTGAAATAATTACAAAATGATGGAAAAATTTTAAAATATGTTGGAAATGAGAATGAGTTTTGGTTTTCTTTCTTAAAATACAAAATATTTCTAAAAAAACAGAGAATTTCATCCCTTTTACTAGACCTAGATCTAGAAACATTCGGATTTAGCCGCACGTCTCTCAAAACGGCTAAACCCGAATGATTCTAGGTCTAGTGTTAGTTCCAGTTTTACACTTGCACTGTCACTAGATCTAACACAAGACCTAGAACTAGAATCATTCGGGTTTAGCCGTCTTAAGAGACGTGCGGCTAAATCCGAATGATTCTAGTTGTTGGTCTAGTGTTAGTTCTAGTTTTAATTCATTAATAATATGCAACACTATGTGCAAAACTAGAACTTACACTAGACCTAGAACTAAAAACATTCGGGTTTAGCCGTCTTTAGAGACGTGCGACTAAATCCGAATGTTTCTAAATAGCTCTAGGTCTAATGTTAGTTCTAGTGACAATGGTAAGTAGCGCTATTTAGCATAAGATATCACTATGTTGTATATTTTTATAGCATTAAAACTAGAACTAATACTAGAGCTAGAACTAGAAACATTCGCCGCACGGCTAAACCCGATCCTTTCTAGTTCTAGGTCTAGTGTTAGTTCTAGTTTTACACTAACACTATCACTAGAACTAACACAAGACCTAGAACTAGAATCATTCGGGTTTAGCCGTCTTTAGAGACGTGCGGCTAAACCCGAATGTTTCTAGTTCTAGGTCTAGTGTTAGTTCTAGTTTTAAATATTATTTAGTGTTAGATTGTGGTATATTTTTATTGAACGAAAAGTAGAACTAACACTAGTTTCTAGTTTTCGGTCTAGTCACAAAACGTGACATCACATCGAAGCTTTAATGTGATTTTTCGGTATGTGCTACACTTTTCCGAACTTTCTTTTTGTTTTTAACTTATTTTTTGGGTCATTTCACATCGATTAACAAAAAATTGTATTAACAAACACTGTTCCTGAAGTAATTCTAAACAAATTTTGTTAACAAAATTTTTTGATTAAATCAACAATAAGGATATAACCTCAAAAATATTAATTTTTGTAGCATACTATTCAGTGGGAAATTAAAATTTCAAATTAACAAAAAATTGTATTATGTGTTTTAAGCCACATAATGGTTCTTGAATTTTTCCTTTATTTATATGTATAATAAATTAATCTAAATTATTTCTAGGGGTTGCGAAAAAAATCAATCATCCTACACCACGTTTCATTTAGAAAATCGTCTCGATTTAACCAAAATTTTTAATTTCAAAACGTGGGGTGATTTCAAATCGGTTTTGGAAACTTTAACCTTCGACACAAACAAAATTAAGTTCAAATCGAACGATTTAGAAACAATCTTGAAAGAATTTAATCAATTTGAAAATCTAAAACGATTAAGAAGTAAAGTTTCGCTTCCGGTTACTCATCGGGAATTATTCACGTTTAAACAACAAATTTTTTCGGTCGTTAAACAAATCGAAAATACAAAAACGGCGAATAATTTCGAAGCGATTCTCTTAAAACTCGAAGAAATTATCCAAAAAGAATACCAAGTTGTAAATAATTTCCGAGATAATGTTTTGTATAAATTAACATCGATTGAAATTCTTTACGAGCCACTTCGAGAGAAATCGAAAATATTTTTGAGTGCTTTAGATAGAATCGAGGATGTTTTAAATGAGAAAGGTGTCGAGATTATCGAGAAAAATGTGAAAAAATATAAATTTCGATTTGAAAAGTATCTAAATGAATTACACAGATTTTCGAACGAACAAGTACGGAGGAAAACGGCTCGATGTCGCCCATTTTGGGATATTTTTGATTTTGTAAGGATTCAAACTTGCTCGAATTTAATCGATTCTTTGGTTTGTTTTTAAAAAATTAGATAAATCAATTATTTTAAGTTGAATTTATTTTTTAGAATGCTTTATCATGTTCATTTTTCTTCATTACGATTTTATTTATTGTTATTACTCCTGCGATTATTCATCTAATTAAGAAATATAATAAGATTATTGAAGCTGAGTATCTTCAAAGAAGGTAAATTTTAAAAAATTAAAGCGTAAACCTTTAAAAATATTGTTTTTAGTACTTATAGAAGATACTCAACTTCAAGTAACCCAGAAGATACAGTCTGGGTTACTCCCGAATCCAGCTCATCTGATCAACGATACATCGAGGATAGAAGTTCAGCCTCGATTATACCGATTCCTCCAAGTCCTCCAAGGTAACTCAAAATTACTTCAAAATTAGTAATAATAAGCGTTTTATTGATTCTTTATATTTACAATTTTCCCTTTACAATTAAAATTAATTAAACCATTTTTCAGAAGTGAGTTCCTAGGTTCAATTAACGTCTTTTTATGGTTTTTGATACAATTTTAGACACACAGGAATGATGAAAAGTCATGTGTTCACCGGATATTACTCCATATTTTTTTTTCTGGCCAGGAGACAATTACATTATTATAATTTCTGAGTAGCCATTTAGTTCTAAACCGTTTTTGTCTCTTATAAGATTTAGATTACATAAGTGGTTTAGCCAGAAAAAAGGTATTTTTAAATATCTGCAAGCCTTGCTTACGTCATTGCAGTTAAAAAAGTTACGTCACCGTAGTTGGCACTAATTTCAACTAATTACAATTTATGTTTAACGTGAATACAATATCATTAATTAATCAAAAGCGTTGGAATTCATTGATGCTAAAAGCATACAGTGTTAGGAAAAAACGTAGTCGTATTTAGTTGATTCAGTACGATAAAGAGAAACTTGTAATCAATTCTAAGAAACAAAAGGATAATGCATATGTTATTGCTATGATAAAACATAACTCTAGTATGCTTTGCATTTAACTGTCAGTTAACATCAATAAATCGTGGCACAAGTCCCTAAAATTAGTACGATACGCTTAGGAAATCAACTAGAAGTCTCTAAAGACGTTGTCCATATCACCTTCAAAAAGTACAAGAGCTTTTACTTGTGGATCACGACAAGTGCGTTTGACTTTCTGCCAACTCATCCAAAACGAAAGAATCCATGACCCATTTTAGTAGAAGGATTTTATTGACAGATGAAGCAACGTTTACCAGATCTGGTATCACTAACATGCGTAACGATCATGTTTATGCTGAAGAAAATCCGCATATGACCAAAGCAGTCCATCATCAGCATCAATTTAAAGTCAATGTTTGGGTTGGAATTATTGACAATAACATCATTGGACCGGTAATAATACCAAATCGGTTAAATGGCGAAGTTTATTTAAATTTATTAAGACAGTCGTTACCGGATTTATTAGAAAATTTACCTTTATTACTTCGTCGCGATATGTGGTTCATGCACGATGGTGCTCCGCCACATTTTACGATGGCTGTTCGGCAATATTTAAACCAACAATATCCTGGTCGATGATATCATGGTCGAAGGGGAGCTGATGCCCCAATAAAATGGCCAGCAAGATCACCAGACCTTACACCATATGATTACTTTATCTGGGGGGCATTGAAGTCAAAAGTTTATGCCTCTACAATTGGTAGTGAAGAGGAATTACGAAGAAACATTTTCTTAACATTTAATACATTAAATAATCGCGAAACAATGGACAGAGTGCAATTTATCTTTTTACAACGAGTAAATTTATGTATTTTGAAAAACGGTGTCCATTTTGAACAATTTTTGTAAATATTTCCTACTTGTAGTGTTTGTATTTGTTGAGTTTATTGTTACCTTTTGTTTCTTAGAAATGATTAAAAGTTTGTCTTTATATAATATCCGGTGAACACATGACTTTTCCATCATTCCTGTGTTCCTAAAATTGTATCAAAAACCATAAAAAGACGATAATTGAACCTAGGAACTCACTTCTGAAAAATGGTTACAATTGATTTACACGTTTTCGAGTTATAAAAAATAAAAAAAATTTTTTTGCTAACTTTGAAGTCCTCTAGCGGCGAAACGAAGTAACTTTGGATATAGATAACTTAACATAAATCGACCTATTTTGAGCCAAGGAATCTGTAGACTTCCGTTGTACACGCATTTCAGAGACATCCGAAATATATATATATATATATATATATACATATCCTCTAGGGGGCGAGCCCTTCCCACACCTTCGCCTCCTCGTCTTCATCAACCCAAACCAACCCAACCCACACCTTCGCCTCCTCGCCTCCATCACCTCGCTCATTCATCTTTTGCCCTCGCCCCCCTCTCCCAAAATCTGCTTCCTGTCCATTGCCTCCTCCCTTAGCTCACTACACCCTCTCAGCATTTGTTCCAGCGTCTCTCAATCCTCTCCACACAGCCTACACCACCTCTCCACATCGTTCGCCCAGTACCTATTCCCCCTCTCCTCATTGCCACAGCGGAATCTGGCCACCAATCTCTTCCCTTCATCATCCCCCTCCATTAACAAATACTTTGGCAGTTCCTCTGTCACAATCTCCCCATACCTTTCATTGTATCTCCCTTCTCGTATCTGTGACCTTCTTTCCTGCCTCTGTATGTCCCTGTCCCTATCTCTCAGTTCTCTCCACATTTTACCTCTTTCCGCTCTTCTGTTTTCGATCCCAGTTAGTGAGTATCCCACTCTTCTATAATATTCTTTCCTGTCTCTTTGCCCATACATCAGTCTTCTCTCCTTAATTTCCCTCCAGCACTTTCCTAGGATCCTGTAATGCGGTCTTGCTTCTATCATTTCCTCATACTGCTCTTCTCCCAGCCTCAACCCTCACTGCATCCACCTTAACCTCCTCCCTCACTACATACCCCGGAGTCTCCCTTGCCAACCCTAGTACCCATCTCCAATACCGTGTTTGTATATCCTCCAGCAAACCTTGTTCTCTCCATCCCCATACTTCTGCGCCGTACATCATTGTGCTCCTTACCAAGCCATCAAACATTCTTTTTCCCACGTCCCCCCAAAAGTTCTTTCCCCCCATCTCCAAATCTGTCCCATCACCCTGCTCGCTCTTTTTGCCATCGCCCTTACGTGCGCCCCACCTTATTACTTTCCGCGAACCCATATCTCAGGTACGTGTACTCTTTCACTTGCTCTATTACTCTTCCCTGCCACCTCCATTCCTCCTTCTCCCCCCTTTGTAGAACTTCATTATCTTTGTTTTCCCTTCGCCTTAAAATATCTTTCCAGGAATCTCATCATCTCCTTCATCTCCACCGCCTCTCTAGCCACGACCACCAAATCGTCCGCATATACCAAAGCGTGCACTTTTGTTCCTCCTAGCACTCAACCCAACCCAACCCAACCCAACCCCACACATTTCCCCTTCACCCCTTTCCATGTCCGCCGTATATATTGCAAATAGTATGGGACTAAACAGGCACCCCTGTCTCAATCTCTTTGTCGTCTAGAATACTTCACTTAATTCTTCCCCCACTTTAACCTTGGCCATCGTCTCCCTGTACATCTCCTTCACCCTCCCTATCAGTTGTTCTGTGATATCTCTCCTCCTCATTTCCTCCCACAACTTCTCTCTATCCATGTTATCGAATGCAGCCTTCAGGTCAATAAACTGTCCATACAACTGTCATCCCTTCTTGTTAAACTCCCTATCTACCAGGTGTTTCAGAATGTATATATTGTCAATTGCCCCTCTTCCTTTCCTGAATCATGCCTGCCCATCCGGCAAAAATTCCCACCTCTCCATTTCCTTTTCCAACCTCCCCAGCAGTAATTTTGCATAAATTATGAAAGTTGTGTCCAACAGGGTGATCCCTCTATAATTTCTCATCACCCTTTTACTCCCCTTTTTATACAGTGGGCATATTATCCCCATCCTCCATTTGTATATCTCTGCTGACTTCCTCTCTTGCCTTCCTCGTCCTCTTTAAGTATCTCCATACTTCATTTTCCTCTTTCAACTCCTTAATCTTTTCAGCCTCCCTTTCCGTCAGCTCCCTCTTCTTTTTCTTGCATTCTTTGTATTTTCTCCTGACCTCTATATATCTATCTATCTCTACCTCCCCTCTCTGCCACTGTCTCAATTTCCTTCTAGCTTCTCTCTTGGCCTCTCTGCATTCCCTATCCAACCATTCGTTCCTTCCACTTCAAAATTAGTAAACAATTCTTTTTAATTTTAGACCTCCATCTCTGCCAAAATTACAACATGATAGTATAACAACTTCGACGGTATCTTCTACTTCAACGAGTGAAGATGTTAAAAAACAAATTCCAAAGAAAACGTAATTGTTTTAAATTAATAGTAAATTTCTGTTATTATGGTAATCTTAATGTTTAGGATGACAAATATGTTTGCAAAGAGACGGTTAAAACCGAAGCAGAAACAAACTTTAAGTAGGTATGATTCGCTGAAACAAATTGAAAAAACTTCTAAATCACCCAGGTAAGATTTTTTGTTTTAATCTTTTTAAGTTTATTTTTAAATTATCATTTTGCTGCTAAATAAGACCTGGACAAGGACTTGCACCGAGAGGGTGGCTTTAAATGCTGAAGTGTAAAATAAGAATTTTAGATTATAAATATAATAAAGTGTTTGAAGAAATAAATTTTTTGATCCCATTACATCTCCATCCTTAGATAAGATGAGATATGTTGTTGTAAGAAAAATGGGATATAAAATCAACCCAGGGCATCTACCCAAGACAGACGTCGGCAACCTATTGAAACGGAAGAGCCAAAAGTTACAATTTACAAATTAAATTTTGCCACTACATTTTGCTTTAAATACGAAATAATATTTATTGACATAAAAACACAAATACAGATAGTTACATTAATGAGAGCATTGGCTTTGCATGCTTTTTGAACGTTTGATTAAATCTGACTATAACTTGTTGTTTCAAGTTTCAAGCACGATTCTAGATTTTTATTTGTTAGTTGACTTCTAACTTTACTTTTTATTATATTCATGCAAGAGAACGCTTACTCGCACGAATATGTCGACCATAGAACTAGATACATTCGGATTTAGCCACACGTCTCTCAAGACGGCTAAACCCGAATGATTCTAGTTCTAGATCTTGTGTTAGTTTTAGTGATAGTGCTAGTGTAAAGCTAGAACTAATACTAGACCTATAATTAGAAACATTCGGGTTTAGCCCGAAGAATCGTCAACACTCCATATGCCAACTTCTTCACCTCACTATAGCTAGAAGACTATTCCATACGCCGAATATGAGGGCTTCAACTTGCGGAATTATTTTAGAGCTATCCACTTGTGTTGCGCGATATGCATGCTTTTCTGGACTTCCAACTCGTCCAACTTACTCTTGAGTTCTGTGAGCTTTCCACTCCACAAGTCCTTGGTTTTCAAATCTACCAATTACATTTGAAGCGATCGACAATCAATTCCAAATGGCTCAATGTTGATCTCATTAGTATTTGTGTTGAGAGGATTTACTATGAACGCGAGAGTACTTTTGTTCGTTTTGAATTACCCAAATCTCTCAGCGAATCCATCCTTGTTGTTTTTTAAAGCTATGCTGAAGTAATTCGTGTCAATAGTTGCATTGCCCTTTTCTTTCAGTATTAGATTTAGTGCATTTAGTTTAATTGTGGTATCTGCCATAAAGTTGAATTTTTGCAGTCTTCTTCCAATTCGGGATGGTCAATGCTTTTTTCATTGAGAAATGTTCTTATTTCACGCAAGCACAATACTTCTGGCTCCATCAGTTACTATAGAAACGATTTTATTTATATCGATTCCATTGTCTTTCAGGCATTTTTGCACAGCATTTGCTATATCTTCTCCACGAGTATGCCATGAGAGCGGTAGAAATTCTAACAGTTCTTCTTTTGGACCTTGGGTCGTGTTGATTTTTCTTTTATGTGGCAAGACTCATCTATAGCAAGTGATAAGGCAGAAGCTATGAAGACATTTGAAGACATTTTAGCAGTTCTATCCTGTACTGTTTTAGCAGATAATGCCAAATCTTTGATTTTTTTCATGATTTATGCTTTGCTCTTAAAATCACGAAACAGTTCTTCAGATGCACGTATAAAACAATCTTTGACATAGTCACCATCTGTGAATGGTTTTCCCCTTTTTGTAATTTCTAATGATACTGCAAAGCTTGCCAGATTTACGTTATTGGAAGATTGCGCCCCGTTACTTAGCATGGAACTTGACTTTTTGAAGCTCTTTAACAGCTTTTCTTGGTGCGTCACCGGTTGGATGTTTACCAGCAAACTGGGTATGTTTTGTTGTGAAGTGTCTCTCCAAATTTGACTTCTTATTATTGCCATCAGTGTTGCATATATATGCAAACTAGATTTTTACTGGTAGTATCTAGTCTTTTAAAAGTAGTATTTGGTCGTCTGTCAATAGTATTTTGTTTACTGTGCATAGTTTTTAGTCTTCTCCCACTTGTATCTGCTCTTCTGTTAGCAATATCAAGTTTTCCGCAAACAGTTATCTAGTTTTTTGCAAATAGTATTGGTCAAGTAGTGGTAGTAGTAGCTAATTACTGTACTTACTCTCTGGAGAACAGTGTCCAGCTTTTTAATGTCTTTTGCAAGTAATATTTAACCTTCTGCCAACAGCATCTGGTTTTCTGTCCGAAATAGTTGCTCTAAAAAATGTTTCAAAACAATTGCTACTAAAAAATGATACATACAAAATTTCTTATTATTAATTAATAGGCAAGTATTTATTCAAGTGCTTTATTATCAGTATTTGGTAAGAAAAACGCCAATAAAGAAGAAACTAAAATTGTACATCCAAACATTAAAAACGGCGGTAAACAACCAATTTGTAACAAAACTGGAAGAAGTATGTTTCCTACCAGAGTTCCCGTCCGAGCCATCATAAAAATTAAAGCTAATCCAATAGTTCTATAAACATAAAAAATAAGGTTATCAATTTTTGGTTATATTTAATGTTTTGGTACCATCAAAAAATTACCTTAAGCTTGTTGGGAAGACATCAACAGTAATAGTCATAATTATATCGGTGCAAACCGTTACTAAAGCATTATTTATAGCTGATAAAGCTGTCATCATTTCGACATTTATCGAAAAATAGATACAAAATGCGGAAATTCCACTTATTCCACCGAGAAATATTAAAATCGGTTTCTTTCCAAGTTTATTTATTATTACTTCAGTTATTAAAAACGCTATTATTGTCATAAATGATATAATTAACGAGTTTGTATAAACTGAATTATCAGGATTCTACAAAAATGATTTAATTACAGTAAAGCCTTGACTTCATGCTCATAGATAAACTCCCCGAGGTATTCCTCGAGTTGTCTATACGATTTATAAATCAAGGACGGTTGTTTTAGTTTTAATTGTTATACAGCGCTGGATTGTTGTATATTTTTATTGATCGAAGAAAAGTAGAACTAGAAACATTCGGGTTTAGCAGTATGTCTCTCTTAAGACGGCTAAACCTCAAACTTTCTAGTTCTAGGTCTAGTGTTAGTTCTAATTTTGCACTAGTACTGTCACTATATAGAACTAACACTAGACCTAGAATTAGAATCATTTGGGTTTAGCCGTCTTGAGAGACGTGTGGCTAAACCCGAATGATTCTAGTTCTAGATCTAGTGTTAGTTCTAGTTTTACACTAGTATTGTCACTAGAACTAACAAGACCATGTGATGTGGCAATAAAATTACTTAATAGTGAAATAAAAGTGTATAAATGGGAAGAAGAGCCCGGGTTTGTAGCGATAAAGACTAACATAGGTTTATGGATTGGATGTTTTTTGACACCTAATGAAACATTAGTAGAATATGAGGAAAAATTAAAAAAAATTGCTGTGGTAGTACATGGGAACAAGAGAAAAGAGATTTTTATTATGGGAGATTTGAACGCTAAATCAGCCTGATGGGGTTCAAAAAGAGGAAAGAGTGGACGCAAGAGGAAAAATATTGTGTGAATGGATGGTACAGCAAAATATGGCAATAGCAAATAGGGGTAATAACCTTACATGGAAAAGAGGAAATCAGGAGTCGTATATAGATATAACGATGTGTAAAGTTGATGTAGTTAATTGGATTGAAAACTGGGAAATTTTAGAAGAGGGAAACCTTAGTGATCATGCTACTATTAAATTCGAAGTTAAAATTAGGAACGCACAGCAGAGAGAAGAAATAGTTCAAGAAATGAGGTGGTTTCGGAAGGTAGGATTAGTAAATGAATATCAAAAGGAAGTTAAAAGAAAAAAACAAGCAGTGGATGTTCTTACTCCTACCAAGTTAATTACAGTAGTAACAGCAGCCTGTGATAAAATGTATGGCAAAACAAAAATAAAATGTTATAAAAGAAGGCAATTGTATTGGTGGACAGATAAGGTTGCAGAAGCGAGAGTTAAAGCAAATGGAAACAGACGTATACTTACAAGAGTTAATTCACAGAATGGAAATGAAAGGGAAAAGGAAGTAGCAAAAACGGAATATGAATGTGGAAAATTATATGAAGTTATCCTGAAAGAAAGGATATTAGAAGAACTGATAAAAAACAAGGCATCTCTGATAATCAACCCAGTAAACAAGAAACCTCTGTGAAACATTTCAATTTTAACGTACAGTGAATTAAATGAAACATCTTAGAACTACGTTTCATATACGTGACAGATACGATTTTTACGAAACGTATCTAAAGATATGTATCAAATACATTTCAGTAGAAATATTTATGAAATATCATTAAAATATGTAGCAGAAACATTTCATTTGAAACATTTCGCTACAAATGTGTCTGAAACATGTCTGGAATATCTTCAGCACCGCCTGTGAACGTATGTACAAACATTAATTAATGTTTGTAAACAGAACTAACCTAAGGTAACATTCCTTCACGGTTTAATTGACAGTTCAAAAGAAAACTTCACGCTATGATTGGCATTACTAATTACTAAAGAACACTTCACGCTATAATTAATGTTTGTAAACAAAACTAACCTTACGTAACATTCCTTCACGGTTTAATTGGCATTTCAAAAGAAAACTTCACGCTATGATTGGCATTACTAATTACTAAAGAAAACTTCACGCTATAATTAATGTTTGTAAACAAAACTAACCTTACTTAACATTCCTTCACGGTGTAATTGGCATTTCAAAAGAAAACTTCACACTATAATTGGCATTACTAATTACTAAAGAAAACTTCACGCTATAATTAATGTTTGTAAACAGAACTAACCTTACGTAACATTCCTTAATATGGTTTTAAAAAAGGAAAATCGACAGTGCATGCAATTGAAGAAATTATGTTGCTTAATAACATTTGATGTTAAAAATGCGTTTGGCTCTGCTTTATGGGAGCAGATAGTTAGATATATGGAAGAAAAAAAATATCTATACAGTTTATTAACTGTATTAAAGACTACCTTAGTGAGAGGTATGTTGTTTGAAATAATGCCAGTTTCCCGATGACAAAAGGTGTCCCTCAGGGCTCTGTTTTGGGACCACTCCTTTGGAATATTTTTTTTGATCAAATTTTAACTGATATGCAAATACAAGAAGTAAAGTTAGTGGCATATGCAGATGACTTGGCTATTGTAAATTTCTGGTTGGAATAAGGAGAGTATTACTAACATTGCACAGTGTGTTATTAAAGTAATTGTAAATAAATTAGAGTTTGTGGGTTTAAAGCTGGCCCCTGAGAAAACGGAATATGTTTTAATGAAAAGTAGGAAAAATAGAGGAGAGTTTGAAATTAATGTGGCAAGACATGTTGTAAAATCTGGTAGCTCACTCAAATACTTGGGTGTAATGATTGGTAGAGACCTGAAGTGGGGAGCTCATGTCGAATATATATACATTAAGGTGCAGAAAACCGTAAGTGCATTGCACAGAATAATGAGTTCGACCTATGGGCCAAGTACGGAGAAAAGAAAGCTGATAGGTTCGGTAGTCTTCTCGCAGATGCTGTACGCCTGCAAAGCTTGGAGTGGGGCGTTTGAGATAAAAAAACACAAACAAAAGCTGACGAGAATACAAAGACAGATCCTGATAAGAGTTGTCAGTGCTTACAGAACCGTCTCTACGGAATCACTGTTGGTGATTGCAAACTCTTTTCCAATTGAGTTAATGGCAAAAAGACGAATGTTCACATGGACAACAAAAGAAGAAGACATCATGGAGGAGGAAATAATGAAGGAATGGAACAGTGGATGAGCCAAGTATTCCGGAAAAGCACAATGGACGAAAAGAATAATTCCGAAAGTTAAAACATGGGTTACTAGGCAATGGGGAGAAATAAATTATTATATGTGTCAATTTTTGAGTGGTCATGGCTGTTTTAAAGCCTACCTTCACAAACACAAGAGAAGAGAGGAAGAAATGTGCGTTTTTTTTATGAAAGATGGAAAGAAATACGTGAGAATGAATACTAGTCATGTTAGAGAGTGAAGAAGAACGGAAGAAGACTGTGGAAGAGTTTGTAAAGGAGGTCATTGTGACGAAGGAAAGGGAGGACAGAGGAACGGAGAGCAACGGAGATGGTACGATGGGAGAGGGAATAGGGTAAGAGGGGCGGCTTCATCAAGAAAGCCAATCTAAGACCAGGCCGACCAAGCAGTGCGGCTGAACGACGAGGAGGAACTCGAAGTTTTTCCGGCATGAGAAAGAGAGAGAGAGAGACGATCAAGAGGGGCGTCGTGTTCACAACACTCCGAAGACAGCTCGTGCGAGAGTTAATAAAATAATAAATAATAATTTATTGAGCCAAATTAGAAAAAACAAAATACAATAATAAGGAAAAGTACAATAATATTAAACTTAAATTATAGCTCAAAGGGTGCAAGGGCAGAAAAGGCAAAACAATGCCACTGATTTTACTTGCACCTAATGAGAACAGCAGCAGAAAATAAAATAAAAGTTAAATCAAATCAAAACTGAGCAGTATCAATGAAAATGAGATAATAAAAATAAAAACAAAAATAAAAACAAGTAGTTAGGATTATTAAATTACCAAAAGAATCAAAAGCAACATTATATCAATTATCACAAAAACCGATCAAACACCCTCTCGCGCAAAACAATAGATCTAAACAACTGAACCGAGCGGGCACACCTCGCAGAACTGGGAATCGCATTCCAAAAACGAGCTACTTGATAGGAAAACGAGCACTGAAATTTTGACGATCTATGCAGCGGAACTGTAATAGAAAATCCATGCCTAAGATTCAAATTGTGTACATCAGTTCTGAAGGTAATCTTGCGAGAAAGATAAGGAGGTTTACCAGAAATAATAATCCCATGAATAAAAGACAAGTAATGAAAAACAAATCTCTGTCGCATATTCAGCCAACCACAATTCTGAAGAGCTTGTGAGACGTGATCACCTCTCCTCAATTTATAAATAAAGCGAAGACACGAATTCTGCACGACCTGAATTCTTCGCAAACTCTCAAAAGATAGACATGGACCAAATACAACGTTACAATAATTAAAGTGAGACAAAACTAGAGCATCACAGAGAAGGCGTTTGAGCTTTATCGACAAAAACATTTTACTAAAATAGAGGCTTCTAAGGGACCCATACGCGCGCCTACATATCAACCTAATGTGATCACCAAAAGTAAGCCTATCATCAATGACAACACCCAAACTCTTGACCGAGTCCACCACTCTTAATTGCTCCCCTAGCATACTAATGTTAATGTCATTTTTATTAACAGATAAGTTACCCTTTTTAGTAAATAAGATGCATTGGGTCTTGTCAGGATTGATCACAAGAGCATGCCTTTGTATCTCCACACATAAGTGACCCAATTCCTCAGTAATTCTGTCACATGCATGAGGCAACTCATCAGGTATGAGGTCGAAATACAGCTGTGTATCATCCGCATATAAGTGATAGGAACATAAGGTTAATTTTGAAAATAAATTGCTGGTGAATATACTAAATAAAAGTGGACCCAAAATAGAACCTTGCGGTACACCTGCTACAATTGTAGAAGGATCAGAACAAACGGATTTAACCTTAACCGATTGCATCCTGTTAGAAAGATAGCTCCGAAACAAGGAAACAGCACAATCAGAAACACCAATAAACCTCAGAATAGCCAACAAAAGGTTATGATTCAAAATATCAAATGCCTTGCTGAAATCAAGAAGCACAAGTACAGTAGATCTTCCCCCATCCAGAGCTCTAAAAACGTCATCTGTCAGATCAAGAAGTGCCGTGGCACAGCTATACTGTCGCCTAAAGCCAGATTGTTTCTGAGGTAAAATATGATTAGAATTTAAAAAGGATTGTAGTTGTTCCGCCATAATCCTCTCCAACACTTTGGAAAGAACCGGGAGGATGGTAATGGGCCTCAGATCTTTAAACTCCTTAACTGGATTGGCTTTAGGAACAGGAGTCACCAAACCAAACTTCCACGCACTCGGGTAAACTGACTCTTTCAAGCAGAAATTAATTATATGGCAAAGAACACTCAAAATACGAGGACAGCACAACCTAACCATATCCAGGGAAATTCCATCAGAACCAACACTAGTGGACTTAAATGAAAGTAACATTCGCTCAACAAATTCCACAGAGACGTCACTGAAAGTAAAAGTAGTACCTTCAGGATTTAATCTATAACTATCATAAAAATGTAATAAATCAGCGTCAGGTTCAACAACAACACCACCAATAGCTTCAGAAAAAAACAAATTAATATTGTCCGGATCGGCCAGGTGAGGAGGTAAATCTGATAGTTCTAGTTTTACACTAGCACTGTCACTAGAACTAACACTAAGCCTAGAAGTAGAATAATTTGGGTTTAGCCGTCTTCAGAGACGTGCTTCACTAGTATTAGTCCTAGTTTTGCGTTAACACTGTCACTGGAACTAACACTAGACCTAGAATCATTCGGGTTTAGCCGCACGTCTCTCAAGACGGCTAAACCCTAATGATTCTAGAATGATTCTAGGTCTAGTGTTAGTTCTAGTTTTGCACTAGTATTGTCACTAGAACTAACATAAAAGGTAGAACTAGAATCATTCGAGTTTAGCCGTTTTGAGAGACGTGCGGTTAAACCCGAATGATTCTGGTTCTAGATCTAGTGATAGTTCTAATTTTGCACTAACACTGTCACTAGAACTAACACTAAGCCTAGAAGTAGAATCATTTGAGTTTAGCCGTTTTGAGAGACGTGCGGCTAAATCCGAATGATTCTAGTTCTAGGTTTAGTGTAAATTCTTTGGCTATAACGGACACTCTCTTTTCCGTATTAATCCGTTATATCAAGGTTTTACTGTATTAAAAAATCAAAAATAATTTGAAATTTACCTCATTACAATTAATTAATAATTCGCTTTGGGTTGAAGAATTCGCATTAATACCTTCAATCATTTTACAAAAATTTGCATCTTTATCTTCGGGATTATTTAATTTATAATCGCTTAATATAGTAAAAATTTGTGGTAACCACAACCTTAAACTATTCATACTCATTATAAACCCAACTTCAATTATACCGATTAACAAGAAATTCCATAAATAAATTCTCGAAAATAACGGTTTGATCTGTTTAAATCCATTTTTTAAAGCATCAATCGAAGATTTATTTATAACCCTTTTATCTTCATTAATAAGCATTTTAATTGGATAATCATCAATGCTTTTTCCCGTATTTAAATGGAAGATTTTTCGAAACACTTTTAAAGCTTCGTCGTTTCTCCCAGCAGTCATCAAATATTTTGGACTCTCCGGGATAAAAAAATGTCCAATCGAACTGATTATACAAGGAAACGAGCTGATTATTATAAAAAAGTTCCACGATTTTAACTGAAACGTTCCATTTAAAAATTTTACGTTCCAATTTAATGGTATTATCAACCACGCTAATAACGGCATGGTCATATTTGCCAAACCATAAATAAGTCCAATAAAAAGAACAACTTGGGCACGATATTTCGACGAATGATATTCGGATAAAACGGAAGTTAATGTTACAAAAGGTCCATTAACTCTGTTAAAAAAGAAAATTTAAAACGATTAAATAATTTTTTTATATTTACTTACATAAATCCAGTGAGAAATTTTAAAACCACCAACATTTCGTAGTATTGTGAAAACCCTGCTAAGATAATTAAAAAGGCGTTTATCGCGTAACAAGAAACAATAATTTTCTTTCTTCCTAAAGTATCAGCTAGAAAACCCCAAAGCAAAGCACTCGGAACCATCCCTAAATAAGAAATACTATTTAAAAGTCCAGCTTGTTCTAAAGTTATTTGTAAATCGCATCGAGCCACTGGAATAACGTAGGACATCGTTGTGCTATCGAAATTAGTCGCAAAGTAACTTGGAATTGCTAAAAGTAGAAGGACGATATTAAATTTTCCAAATTCCGCTGAAGAAATTGCTTTTTCAAAATCAGCTGGTTCTAAAAATGAAAAAGTAATAAATATATTAAAAAAAATTGTGTTAAAATTACCTTCATAATTTATAATTTCTTTGATAGACTTTGTTTTTGATTTCATCTTTGCTTCATTCAATGTTAAACTCCTTAATTTACTCGTTATTAAATAATTATACGAAAAAGATAAGAATAATTTTATTTAATTTTCCATGTTAATTTTAGAAAACTCGGAAACACAAAGTGTATTGTCTGGATAACATTGTTTTTAAAAATATTTTTTAATTTTATTAAAAAACAAATTACAATTAACAATAGAGAAAATAAAGAATAATAACATAATTTACACTTTATTATTTCTCGCTTTAAAATCAATCCACAATCCCGATTTAGGTATTGCCATAACAACAAACGGGTTCAAATCAAAAGGATTTCCGGTTTTTGGGTTAACACTAATTTCGAATTCTTTTATAATAGCAATCGTGGATATTTTCATTAAATAAACGGCCAATTTCATTCCGGCACAATATCTTTTTCCAATTCCAAAAGGAATATAAGTCCCTTTTATAATTTTGTTTTTATTTTTTTCGGAAAATCGTTCCGGAATAAATTCTTGAGCGTATTTAAAATATCTTTCATCGTGATGCATTCCAATAACTGAAGCAGCAATTGACATTCCCGGTTCTACACTAACAATTTGATCTTGATCATTTTTCACTTTAAATTCGAAATAACCAGTACATCTTTTCATATTGATTTGAACAGCTGGATATAATCTCAATGTTTCTACAAAGAAATATTTTTATTTGTTATGGTCTTATGATATTATAGTCTTATGTCGATCTGGTATAAATGTAGCGTCTCGGCCACAAGCGACCTCGACTTATTACAACGAACGTGGTCGAACTTGATCGCGCACCAAACGAACCTCTGCTAAGTGCCCCCGGAAATTGTACTCAAAATTTTCCAAATTTGCGCGTACACGAGGAAATGTCTTAGCTATAAGTGGTCCGATTGTAAATCACGTATGTAATGGAGGGGGCGATATTGATGCGAAGTTTGCGTAGTAAGATTTTTGAGCTAGAGGCTTTTCTTATAGATAAAAAATGTAGTATTTTATGCCTAAACGAGCATTGGATAAATGAAAATGAATCTAACATTGTAAAGATAAGTGGTTTTAAAATAGTTTCTGGTTTTTGTAGATTGCTGCAGTCGCATGGTGGAGTCGCTATTTATACTAGAGAAACAGTATCCCTCAGGTCCTTGTCGTTTAATATTGTGAGTTACTCGAATGAGCTGGACTTTGAGGTTCTCCTCGGGGTAGTTTTGACTCTTTTATGACGGGAATGGACATGTTATTGAGCAAACTAATTTTGAATAGGAATATTGTCCTGACCGGCGATTTTAATGTACATTTTCATAAAGTATGTAGAGAGGCAGAGATGCTCTTCCTTATGCAGATCTTATGGCATGGTCAGGACAAATTATGAGAATACTAGAAACGATGCATGCTTTTTCTATTTTCACAAATATTCACAAGTGTCTTTATCTGTCCAGTATTGTTGATCCATGCTTGTCCGACCACTTGGCTATTTCTTTTAAATGTATAGATCCGGTAGAGCCTTCAGTTGAAAAAAAAATAACAACCTACAGACCTGTTACAAAGCTTGGTCTATTTACTTTCTATAATAATGTTGCAAAGATAAACTTTGAATTTGTAGATTGCGTTGTAATGGAGATTAGTGACAAGTTTTCCATGTTTATACAAGAAATCACAGCTGCTTTAAATGCTAGTTTTCCAGTTAAAACAAAAATATCGAATACTCATTCTGAACTAAATTTGCATTGGTTCAATGATGACATTAAATATCTTAGAGAGAAGTTATAGACACTAAATGATTTTCATGTGCGTTACCCTGAACTTGTTGGGCGGCACGATATACAAAGGCATAGGAGTCTTTTTAATGTCGTGAAACTTAGTAGCAACAAATTATCAAATAAATCTACCATCGATGAAAATGTTAATGCAGATGATTTCGACAGGTTTTTTAGCAACGTTGTTGAGAGTATTATTTCACCCATCTCGATTAATGTGAGAGATGCTAAAACACGCAGCTATGACAATCAACCTGAGGGTGCCGCCAGGGTTAAATTTAGGTTTGCGGAAGTGAGTTTTATCCAGCTACGTGAAGTTCTCTGTTCATTAAAAAATTCATCGAGTAAAGATGCCTATTCATTGAACGCTGCATTGGTGAGGACTGTTGTTGATCTTATAAATGTTCCTCTAAGTAAGTTGATTAATCAGTGCATCGTTTCCGAAACTTTTCCTTTCTGTCTCAAGGTCGCGAGAATTGGGCCTGTGCACAAATATTCAGGTTCCATCTGGGGTCCCGCAGGGCAGTCACCTTGGTACGCTACTTTTTACTACACTGTTGAATAATTCACGAGCACACCCTATATAATCTGAACTCGTGAAGATAAATCCATAATATTTGCGGAGTACAAAGGTTTACTGTAGACGAGTTTATTCAGGGAGTTTCGAGTTGTTCCGTCGCGGCATTGTTGACTGAGCTGCCCTTCCAAGTGGAACATTCCGTCGCTATGGAGACCGAAGTGGATGGAAAATACCGGTCGTTTTTAGTGTGGTGTGAGGGACCACATTGTTATCGTACTCTGTGCGCAATGGATGGGCGATCGCGTTACTTAAGCGAGTTTGAGCGAGGAATGTTTGTGGGTATGCACATTGAGGGTGTATCGTTCTGTGAAATTGCGCGTCGTCTCGAGCGGTCGTTATCGGCAGTGCAACGGGCATAGCGAGAATGGTCTGAGGTAGGACATAGGTACCTTCAGCCGCAGCCGGGACGGCCCTGCGCGTCCCAATCACACGAGGATCGCGCTCTTGTGCTCAGTGCTTTAGCGTGGGATGTGTCCTCCTCAAGGCAACTTGGAGCTGTTTGGCCACTGGCAGGGGAAGGCGCACTCACTACGCGAACAGTACGGCGACGTTTGGTAGATAGAGGACTGGCGCGCGCGTCGTGCGATACAGCGGATTGCAGTAACACCCAAGCACCGCAGCATACGTCACGAGTGGGTCGACGCTAGGCATTAGTAGGTTGCCGAGTAGAGGGACATTTTGTTTTTCGACGAATCAAGATTCGAATTGAGCACCGGTGATACGCGAATTTTAGTTCGTCGGAGCCGTGATGATCGTCTACTCGAGCAGTGTCTGCAAGAACGCCCTATCCACCGACAACCGAGCATTATGGTATGGGGTGCGATTACACATGGTGGACGTACACGTCTGCTGCGTGTATAGCAGACCATGACGGGTCAACGATACGTAGATGAGATGCTACGGCCCGTTGTGCTTCCCTACGTTCGGCGGCTCCCAGGTCTGCTATGCATCCACGACAAAGTACGACAGCACATCGGGCGTGTTGTGCAGACCTTTGTGGAAGAGCACCGTATACGAATGCTTCCATGGCTAGCTCGGATTCCGCATCTGAATCCGATCGAACATGTTTGGGACATGACTGGTCGGAGACTTCTACGTTATCCGGCTTCCTCGGCTAAAGTTGAGGAGCTATGGAGGCGAGTTGAGGTGGCATGACTTATAGACTCCATGCCACGTCGTGTAGCGATAGTACGCGAAGCTCATGGGGGATACTCTCGCTATTGATGTTTCTCCTCCCAGCAGAGTTGTGCCGTTCTCCATGTGAGAGTAAGTTACACTACTTTAGTACTACTCCTATACCAAATTTTATTGCGCGTTCAGATTATACAGGGTGTGCTCGTGAATTATTTCCAACAGTGTATCTCGGAATTCACCTTGATGCCAAACTTACATGGGATTCTTCATTTGATTAAAAGGTTAAATACCAGTATTTTTTTGATTCGTAGCTTAGTGAGAGTGGTATCGCCGAAGATGGCACTTGCTGCCTATTTTGTACATTTTTATTCTCATATGACGTACGGCATTTTGTGTTGGGGGTATTCTGCTCATACTTCGTTTGTCTTTCGTATTCAGCTAAGATGTGTGAGAGTTCTAAAAGGCATGGGTTTCGCGGATTGTTGCAGGGCAAAGTTTATTGAATTTGAAATTCTTACTTTTCCTTGTGCGTACATTTTCAATAGTTTACTGTTTATAAAGAATAACTTAAATGGTTACAGCAAAAATCGGGATTATCATTCTTATAATACCCGGAATAAAGGTGACCTTGTTTCAGATTTGACTCGAACGACAAGGGCTAGATATGGTGCAAATATTTACGGTTTAAAATTATATAACGCTTTACCAGAACGAGTGAGAAATTTAGAAGCACTGAAATTTAAAGTAGTATTAAAACTTGATAAGGCCTTTTACAGTGTGGATAAATTTCTAACCAGTGATTTTACTGAATTGATGTGACCATCTCGCCATTCACTGTTCGTTGTTTAACTAGTGCATATATCTATTATAATACATAATGTTTTTCCGTCATAACAAGAAACTATTGTGTTTGTCTAAATAATGTAGGTACATTTATATTTTGTATGTTCTGCTGATGTATGACTTGTGAAATAGCTTCGGCTGACATATCATCAATAAAGAATTATTATTATTATTATTAACCCGAGGCAGTACGTTGTTTGACACCAACCTTGTGTTGATGTAGCGCTTCGGCCGCAAGCGACCTTGACTTATTATAATGACCATAAGGTAAACTGAATTAAGCGAAATGAAAGAATTTTCACCATAAGCGAAGACACATTGTAAATACCATAAATAATAAAGTCATACTTTACCTGAAATAACACAATCTAAATAAGACATTTCTTGAATAGCATCAAACGTTATTTTATCATCATATTTTTTTAAAACTTCATCTATTTCAATTTGAAGTTTCTTTTGAACTCCTAAATGCGAAGCTAAAGAATATAAAACGTAACTTTCTTGGTTAGCTGTTGTTGGATCTAAAATAAACGAGAAAGCAAACGATAAAAGATTCATTTCATTACTCTTTTTATCGTTTTTTGTTAATTTTAAAATTTGGTCTATAATGTGGTTGTTCTTGATTTGATTGTCATATCGATATTTTGTTGCTATCTTTATAGTTTTCTTGACGTATTCAACAAATGATGCAGATATAATTCTAAAATTAAAAAAATATATAATTTATAATTTAAAATATTTTTTTTAAGTACTTTAAACGTAATAATTTGGCGAGATTTGGCGCAACTACCATAACGAATATCTTCAAACCAAATGTTATTGTTGGGTCCATAAATGTTTGAGACATTTGTCGAAACACAGCGTTATCATCTTTAAATGAGTTTCCTACAACTCCAAAAGCTGATAAAGCATTCGCATCGGCTACATATCTTGATGTTAAATCACGAGCTTCTAAAGTTTTATTTTTATGGATATGATCAATAAGATCTTTAGTACCTTCTACTAAAAAGGGCAATACTTGTTTTATCTAAAATAAAATATAAAGTGAATTTCACTTAAGATACAATATACAAAAATATATTTCCATAGAAACCAGGAAACTTTGTCCCACATAAAATGCGACATGTCAATATAATTTAAAATTACAGTAAAACCTCAATATAACGGATTAATACGGGGAAGGCAGTGTCCGTTATAGATCAATAAAAATATACAACTATCTAGCGCTTAATAACAAATAAAACTAGACTAACACTAGCACTAGAACTTAGCGCTAGTTAGCATAAAATATCACTGTTACATATTTTTATTGAACCAAAACTAGAACTAACACTAGAGCTAAACCCGAAACTTTTTAGTTGTAGGTCTAGTTTTAGTTCTAGTTTTAATTGTTATACAGCGCTAGACTGTTGTATATTCTTATTGAACTAAAAGTAGAACTAACACTGGACCAAGAACTAAAATCATTCGGCTTTAGCCGTTTTATGAGACGCACGGCTAAACCTGAATGTTTCTAGTTCTAGGTGTAATGTTAGTTCTAGTGAAAGTGTAAGTGTAAAACTAGAACTAACACTATACCTAGCACTAGAATCATTTGGGTTTAGCCGCACGTCTCAAAAGACGGCTAAACCCAAATGATTCTAGTTTTAAGTATACCGTTAGTTTTATGTAGTAATAGTGCTAGTTTAAAACTAGAACTAATACTAGACCTAGAACTAGAAACATTTGAGAAGCTTTGAAACTTTCTAGTTGTAGGTCTAGTGTGAGTTCTAGTTTTAATTGTTATACAGCGCTAGACTGCTGTATATTCTTATTGAACTAAAAGTAGAACTAATACTAGACCAAGAACTAGAATCATTCGGCTTTAGCCGTTTTATGAGACGCACGGCTAAACCCGAATGTTTCTAGTTCTAGGTCTAATGTTAGTTCTAGTGACAGTGTAAGTGTAAAATTAGAACTAACACTATACCTAGAACTAGAATCATTTGGGTTTAGCCGCACGTCTCAAAAGACGGCAAAACCCAAATCATTCCAGTTCTAGGTATAGTGTTAGTTCTAGTTTTACACTTACACTGCCAGTTCTAGGTCTAATGTTAGTTCTAGTGACAGTGTAAGTGTAAAACTAGAACTAACACTATACCTAGAACTAGAATCATTTGTGTTTAGTCGCACGTCTCAAAAGACGGCTAAACCCAAATGATTCTAGTTCTAGGTCTAATGTTAGTTCTAGTGACAGTGTAAGTGTAAAACTAGAACTAACACTATACCTAGAACTAGAATCATTTGGGTTTAGCCGCACGTCTCAAAAGACGGCTAAACCCGAATGATTCTAGTTCTAGGTATAGTGTTAGTTC
>NW_019281045.1:114275-140737 GCF_000648695.1 Onthophagus taurus
GGTCTAGTGTTAGTTCTAGTTTTACACTAGCACTATCACTAGAACTAACACAAGACCTAGAACTAGAATCATTCGGGTTTAGCCGCACGTCTCTCAAGACGGCTAAACCCGAATGTTTCTAGTTCTAGGTCTAATGTTAGTTCTAGTGTCAGTGCTAATGCAAAACTAGAACTAACACTAGACCAAGAACTAGAATCATTCGGGTTTAGCCGTCTTTTGAGACGTGCGGCTAATCCCAAATGATTCTAGTTCTAGGTATAGTGTTAGTTTTATATAGTAACAGTACTAATTTTAATTGTTATGCTAGATTCGCCGTCTTTAGAGACGACTAAACCCGTCTGGTTCTAGATCTAGTATTAGTTCTAGTTTTATACTAGCACTATCACTAGAACTAACACAAGACTTAGAATGTTTATAGTTCTAGGTCTAGTCTTACATCATCTTTTCCAAGCAAAACTGTTCCTTTTGCAAAACTACCCAATACCTGTACTATTAAGCTATGTTGCATTTTATGTGGAGCAGTAACTATGGTTATTGCATTAATATATTGCGAGTTATATGAAATTGCCGATATACTTTTCGTGTTGTTAATATTGGTGTAAATAATTCCCTATTTTTCTTCCATTTTTGACCAACATTTGAAAATAACATTCCTGCTAAAACGGGATCCAAACTTGGTTCAACGGTTAATTCATTTTTCCAAAATGAATCAGAACCGTGCACAAAGGCTTCTTCAATAAGTTCGGGTGTTGTTAATAAGAGACATGGTGTTCTCATTTTATAGAAACCAACAAATGGGGATTTTGAATATTTACTGAAATAAAATTAATTATTACATTTTTATTCAATTTTTTGTATTTTCTTACCGATATATCTCTCCAACTATTTGAGGAATATTTTTGTGAAAAAATGCAGCGTCTTTAATACTCCCAAAAAATAATTTCGGTTGATCGAATGGAATCTTTTTCTTCTTCCAATAATCATAATTACACGTTGAATATTTATACAACGCAATAATAAAAAGAACCAACAAAATTAAGTATAACATTGTCATCGCAGAATAAGAATTAAAAATAATGAATTTTTAGTTTCACCTAATTTATATATTTTTCCAACATATCTTAATTTGATGATTACCTTTAATGAAGAAATAAAATTACACTTAAAAACAAAGTATCAGATATAACGATGCATTATGCGGTTACCATAATTCATTGGCGTAACAGTACGGTAATAGGGTGTCGAAAAATAAATTTTAATACAATAACAAATGTCACTTAATAATTTTTTCTAAATTCTTCTAAATTTATACTTAATAATTATTTCTAAATTTATAATTAATTACTTCTTTCTAAATTTATCTAAACTCTTAAAAAATAAGGTAAAAAAATAATAACATAAAAATAATTTTACAAAAATATACGGGAATGCACGCCATTGGCAAATCAATGTTAATTGTGCACTTTACGAGCCTAACGTTAAACGTATTTATTGTACTTTAACATATATCGCCAAATTATGATAACACGTTTAAAAAAATACGAAGAAATTAAATTAATTTGCGTTGTTTAAATTACATCTACAATATTACAATGCAGTTAAACGATTTCTAAGGATTTATATCTTTAATGTAAAGCTACAAAATTTCAAGGAATATTTATCATCATGGTTGCAAAAGACTAAAAACTGATTGCAAAAAATAAATGCTGTCTATAGAATGCTATATATTGTATGCAATAGTCTAGATACTGCTAGCAGAAGATTAAATATTGTTTGCAGAAGACTCTATATACTGCTTGAAATAGTCTAGAAGGTTATAAGTAGTGATGGAACAGATAGTGATTTTGCGAAAAGTCGGATACCGGATATTCGGTATCCCCTTCGGCCGGATTTGCGGTTATCCGGCATATCTATCCGGCCATTATGGTTATAATTTCTGGTACATTTCTGAAATGATACCCTACATTGCCACATTATTGCGATATTTGAATGAAAATGAAATTAATAAGAAAACTGATAAGGTATGTGAACTTATTTATTTGGATCCAAGATACAAAATGAACTTTTTTGATGCTGATTTAACTAACGAAGCAACTCTAAAAAGAGGATACTTTAAATGAAATGAATTTTATAGCGAATTTTGAAAGTTATCGATGAAAATTGCAATATGGAAAATTTTATCAAAACTTCAAATATTGTTTTCTCAAAAACTAAAAGTTATTTTTCAAAACGGCTTTTTGCATTAAAAAGAGGATACTTTAATTAATAACTGGCGATATTCCCACAAGGATCCTTCAAGAAATTAATTTTATAGCGTATTTTGAAAATTATCGATGAAAATTGTAATATCGAAAATTTTATCAAAACTTCAAATATTGTTTTCGCAAAAACTAAAAATTATTTTTCAAAACGTGTTGGTTTATTGGAAAGAGGACACTCTTATTGACACTTTGAAAAATGTTCATACTCATATTCCAAGAAGTGGATTTTATACGAATTTTTAAAACTTAATCGGCGAAAATTGCAAAATTCGAAAAAATTATCGATCATTTCAAAAATTTATTTCTCAAAAACTAAAAGTGATTTTTCAAAACTGCTTGTTGCATTAAAAAGAAGATGCTTTAATTAATAATTGGTGACATTTCCACAAGTATCCTTCAAGGAATTAATTTTATAGCGAATTTTGAAAATTATCGATGAAAATTGCAACATCGAAAATTTTATCAAAACTTCAAATATTGTTTTCTCAAAAACTAAAAGTTATTTTTCAAAACGGGTTGGTTCATTGGAAAGAGGACACTTTTATTAACACTTTGGGAAATTTTCATACTCATATTCCAAGAACTGGATTTTATACGAATTTTTAAAACTTAATCGGCGAAAATTGTAAAATTCGAAAAAATTATCGATCATTTCAAAAATTTATTTCTCAAAAACTAACAGTGATTTTTCAAAACGGCTTGTTGCATTAAAAAGAGGATGCTTTAATTAATAAATTTTGATATTTCCGCAAGGATTCTTCAAGAAATTCATTTTATAGCGAATTTTGAAAATTATCGATGAAAATTGCAACATCGAAAATTTTATCAAAACTTTAAATATTGTTTTGGCAAAAACTAAAAGTTATTTTTCAAAACAGGATAGTTCATTGGAAAGAAGACACTTTTATTAACATTTTATGAAGTTTTCATACTCATATTCCAAGAAATCGATTTTATGCGAATTATTAAAATTTAATCGGCGAAAATTGTAAAATTCGAAAAAATTATCGATCATTTCAAAAATTTACTTCTCAAAAACTAAAAGTGATCTTTCAAAACTGCTTGTTGCATTAAAAAGAGGATGCTTTAATTAATAATTGGTGGTATTTCCACAAGGATCGTTCAAGCAATTAATTTTATAGCGAATTTTGAAAATTATCGATGAAAATTGCAACATCGAAAATTTTATCAAAATTTCAAATATTGTTTTTGCAAAAAGTAAAACTTATTTTTCAAAACGTATTAGTTCAATGGAAAGAGGGCACTCTTATTAACACTTTGGAAAATTTTCATAGTCATATTCCAAGAAGTGGATTTTATACGAATTTTTAAAACTTAATCGGCGAAAATTGCAAAATTCCAAAAAAATTGTCAATCATTTCAAAAATTTATTTCTCAAAAACTAAACGTGATTTTTCAAAACGGCTTTTTACAATAAAAAGAGGATACTTTAATTAATAATTAGTGATATTTCCATAAGGATCCTTCAAAAAATTAATTTTATAGCGAATTTTGAAAATTATCGATGAAAATTGCAACATCGAAAATTTTATCAAAACTTCAAATATTGTTTTCTCAAAAACTAAAAGTTATTTTTCAAAACGGGTTGGTTCATTGGAAAGAGGACACTTTTATTAACACTTTGGGAAATTTTCATACTCATATTCCAAGAAATGGATTTTATACGAATTTTTAAAACTTAATCGGCGAAAATTGCAAAATTCGAAAAAATTGTCGATCATTTCAAAAATTTATTTCTCAAGAACTAAAAGTGATTTTTCAAAACGGCTTTTTGCATTAAAAAGAGGATACTTTAATTAATAATTGGTGATATTTCCACAAGGATCCTTCAAGAAATTAATTTTATAGCGAATTTTGAAAATTATCGATGAAAATTGCAACATCGAAAATTTTATCAAAACTTCAAATATTGTTTTCTCAAAAACTAAAAGTTATTTTTCAAAACGGGTTGGTTCATTGGAAAGAGGACACTTTTATTAACACTTTGGGAAATTTTCATACTCATATTCCAAGAAATGGATTTTATACGAATTTTTAAAACTTAATCGGCGAAAATTGCAAAATTCGAAAAAATTGTCGATCATTTCAAAAATTTATTTCTCAAGAACTAAAAGTGATTTTTCAAAACGGCTTTTTGCATTAAAAAGAGGATACTTTAATTAATAATTGGTGATATTTCCACAAGGATCCTTCAAGAAATTAATTTTATAGCGAATTTTGAAAATTATCGATGAAAATTGCAACATCGAAAATTTTATCAAAACTTCAAATATTGTTTTCTCAAAAACTAAAAGTTATTTTTCAAAACGTGTTAGTTCATTCGAAAGAGGGCACTCTTATTAACACTTTGGGAAATTTTCATACTCATATTCCAAGGAATGGATTTTATGCGAATTTTTAAAACTTAATCGGCGAAAATTGTAAAATTCGAAAAAATTATCGATCATTTCAAAAATGTATTACTCAAAAACTAAAACTGATTTTTCAAAACTGCTTGTTGCATTAAAAAGAGGATACTTTAAATAATAATTGGTGGTATTTCCACAAGGATCCTTCAAGGAATTAATTTTATAGCGAATTTTGAAAATTATCGATGAAAATAGCAACATCGAAAATTTTATCAAAACTGCAAACATTGTTTTTGCAAAAACTAAAAGTTATTTTTCAAAACATGTTGGTTCATTGGAAAGAGGACACTGTTATTAACACTTTGGGAAATTTTCATTCTCATATTCCAAGGAATGGATTTTATACGAATTTTTAAAACTTAATCAGCGAAAATTATAAATTCGAAAAAATTATCGATCATTTGAAAAATTTATTTCTCAAAAACTAACAGTGATTTTTCAAAACGGCTTGTTGCATTAAAAAGAGGACGCTTTAATTAATAATTGGTGGTATTTCCACAAGAATCCTTCAAGGAATTAATTTTATAGCGAATTTTGAAAATTATCGATGAAAATTGCAACATCGAAAATGTAATGTGATGATAAATTACAAGCGAAGAGAAAGAAACTAGACGAAACTGTAACAAGAGATTTTATATATCGTATTAAGATTGTTACAATGAGGTTGCTAAAGGCAAACCTGATATTTTTCTTAAAACAGATAGTGTCCATAGAAGTCTATATGGTGTTTGAAATAGTCTAAAAACTGGTGGCAGAAGACAGATACTGCCTATAGAAGATTATATACTGCTTGAAATCGTCTAGAAACTGCTGACAGAAGATTAAATTCTGTTGGCAGAGAACAAATACAAGTCTATATACTGCTTGAAATAGTCTAGAAGGTTATAAGAGGTTATGTTTTGCCAAATTTTTAGTTTAAAATTATTAATCATCTTACTCAAGCGCTTTATTGTCTGTATTTGGTAACAAAAAAACTAGCATCGAACATATCAAAATCGTACATCCTATCGTTAAAAACGGTGGTAGGCAACCTATTTTCAATAAAACGGGAAAAAGCATATTTCCGGATAATATTCCCACTCGAGCCATGGTAAAAATTATAGCTAATCCAACAGTTCTGAAATTAAAACAAATAATTAATTCCAAAAAAAGTAACAAGGTTAAGAAAGAACCTTAAACTTGTAGGAAAGACATCAACAGAAATAGTCATTAAAACATCAGTACAAACAGTTCCTAAGCCAGTGTTTATCGCAGCCAAAGCAGTCATCATTGCGATGTTGACCGAGAAATAGATGAAGAATCCAGCTAAACCGCTGATGACACCAATAACGATTAAAATTGGTTTCTTTCCCAATTTATTTATCGTTAATTCGGTGATTAAAAAGGCTAATATGGTTGAGGTGAATATAATTGAAGAGTTTATATAGACTGAGCTATCAGGATTCTGCGAAATTAAAATGATTATATAAAATCGGTAATAAATAAATAAACTTACCTCGTTACAATTATCTAATTCCGCAGTCGAATTAATATTAGTAAAATTTTGAATCATTTTACAAAAATCAGCATCACTATTTGGATTATTTGTCTTATAATCAGTTAAAATAGTAAAAATTTGTGGCAACCAAGTCCTTAAACTATTCATACACGCCACAAATCCAACTTGAATCATACCAATCAACAAAAAATTCCATAAATAATCTCGTTGAAACAACGGTTTAATTTGTTGAACCCCATTTTTTAAAGCTTGAATCGAAGAAGTACTCTCAACCCTTTTATCTTCGTTGATAAGCTTTTTAACCGGATAATTTTCGGGGGATTTCCCCGTATTCAAACAAAAAACTTTTTGGAAAACTCTTAAAGCTTCCTCATTTTTACCAGCTGTCATCAAATATTTCGGACTTTCCGGTATGAAAAAGTGCCCAATCGAACTGATGATGCAAGGAAACGAACTTATCATCAAAAAAAAGTTCCACGACTTTAACGTTCCGTTTAAGAACTTAACGTTCCAATTCAACGGTATTATCAACCAGGCTAAAAGGGGCACCACCATATTTCCCGCCGCATAAACAAGCCCTATTAAAAGCACAACTTGAGCTCGATATTGCGAGGAATGATATTCAGATAACACTGATGTTAATGTACCAATGGGACCACTTATACTAAAAATTAGAAATGAAACGTTGATTAAAATGAAGTTATTGTCTTACATAAATCCAGAAAAAAATTTTAAAACCACCAACATTTTATAAGTCTGCGAAATTCCGATTAAAATAATAAAAAAGGCGTTTATCGCAAAACAAGAAACGATTATTTTCTTTCTTCCTATCGTATCGGCCATAAAACCCCATATAAAAGCACTCGGAATCATTCCTAAATATGTAATACTATTTAAAAGTCCGGCTTGTTCTAAAGTTATTTGTAAATCGCATCGAGCTATTGGTATAACATAAGACATCGTCGTCAAATCAAAATTTATAGCGAAATAACTTGCTACTATTAATAATATGAGGAAAATATTGAATTTTCCAAAATGCGCCTCAGAAATTGCCGTTTCAAAATCGACTGATTCTAAAAAAAAATTAAATAAAATTTTGTTATTAAAAATAATATTTTAAAACTACATCTTTACCTTCATAATTAATTAATTCTTTGTTAACAGTTTTTGAAGTCATTTTTAGTTAAACCGTGTGAGTTTCTAAAATAAAATATTTAAACCTGAAAAACCTTTTAAAACTCAGAGACAATTGCATGATTATAATTTTAAAATTTCCATGTTTTGATCTGTAAACAAACCAGAAGATAAGTTAAATATACAAAAGTGTAAATTTTCTCCACGAAACTAAATCTTTTTACACCGACGATCTAAAATTTTGTACTAGAAACTTCCGCATTTATTAAACATCCTTTTGGATGTTGCAACCTTAATCTGAAGCATGTGCGAGATGAACTTCGTACTCCAATAAACCCGGAAGATGTTGTTATAATATTATTATTGATTAATTATTTTCTTATGATAAGATAATTCAAAAAGTTTGAAAGTTTATAAATAAATATGCGAAATAGTTGGAACGAAATTGTTTATGGATTATGTTTTTGCGAGTAATTATGAACATTTTTTATTAACATTATTCCCAACCAAACTCTTTAATTTTTGAGTTAATAACCATTTTGTTGTTAAAAGAATTTAATTTGAAATATTTGTGTTATTCGCTGGGTTGGTAATAATCATAGTTAGGTTATAATTGCTTGTGGATAATGGTTTCTTGGTTCATAACGAACAATTTTCATCCATAACATTTTCTCCCATCATCTTCACTTTGCGAGATATGATACAAATGTTTATCCAAAAACGTCAATTTGCCTTTTTCAGATTTTTTGGTTTATAACAAAAAATGCGAAATAGTTGGAACAAAATTGTTTATGGATTATGTTTTTGTGAGTTATTATGAACATTTTTTATTTATAAATAATTTTTATTAATATTATTCTCAACCACACTCTTTAATTTTTGAGTTAACCATTTTGTTGTTAAAAACCTTATTTTGACATATTTGGTATTTTAATTCGCTGGGTTGGTAATAATCATAGTTGGGTCATAATCGCTAGTGGATAATGTAGTATTGATTCATAACGAACAATTCTCATCCATAACATTTTCTCCCATCATTTTCACTTTGCGAGATATACCAAATGTGATGTTTATCCAAAATCGACAATTTTGCCTTTTTCAGACTTTTTGGTTTATAAAAAAAAATTCGAAACAGTTGGAATGAAATTGTTTATGGATTATGTTTTTGTGACTTATTATGAACATTTTTTATTAATATCACTCTCAACCACGTTCTATAATTTTTGAGTTAATAACAATTTTGTTGTTAAAAGCCATTAATTTGCAATATTTGGGTTTTTGATTCGCTGGGTTTGTAATAGTCATAGTTAGGTTATAATTGCTTGTGGATAATGTTTTATTCGTTTATAACGAACAATTCTCATCAATAACATTTTCTCCCATCATTTTCAGTTTGCGAGATATGATCATAGGATGTAATAAAAATGTTTATCCAAAAACGTCAATTTCGACATTTTCAGATTTTTTGGTTTATAACAAAAAATGGGAAATAGTTGGAACGAAATTATTTATGGATTATGTTTTTATGACTTATTATGAACATTTTTTATTAATATCATTCCCAACCACGCTCTTTAATTTTTGAGTTAATAGCCATTTTGCTGTTAAAAGCCTTTAATTTGAAATATTTGGGATTTTAAATTTGCTGGGTTGGTAATAGTCTTACAATTAGTTGGGTTATAATTGCTTGTGGATAATGGTTTCTTGGTTCATAACGAACAATTCTCATTCATAACATTTTCTCCCATCACTTTCAGTTTGTGAGATGTGATAAAAATGTTTATCCAAAAACGTCAATTTTGACTTTCAGATTTTTTGGTTTATAACAAAAAATGCGAAATAGTTGGAACGAAATTGTTTATGGATTATGTTTTTGTCACTTATTATGAACAATTTTTAATAATATCATTCTGAACCACGCTCTGTAATTTTTGAGTTAATAACCATTTTGTTGTTAAAAGCTATTAATTTGAAACATTCTGATTTTAAATTCCCTGGGTTGGTAATAGTCATAGTTGGGTTATAATCGCTTGTGGATAATCTTTTATTGGGTCATAACGAACAATTTTCATCCATAACATTTTCTCCCATCATTTTCACTTTGCGAGATATGATAAAAATGTTTATCCAAAAACGTCAATATCAACTTTTTCAGATTTTTTGGTTATAACAAAAAATGCGAAATAGTTGGAACGAAATTGTTTATGGATTATGTTTTTATGACTTATTATGAACATTTTTTATTAATATCATTCCCAAGCATGCTCTTTAATTTTTGAGTTAATAGCCATTTTGCTGTTAAAAGCCTTTAATTTGAAATATTTGGGATTTTAATTTCGCTGGGTTGGTACTAGGCATAGTTAGGTTATAATTGCTTGTGGATAATGTTTTATTCGTTTATAACGAACAATTCTCATCAATAACATTTTCTCCCATCATTTTCAGTTTGCGAGATATGATCATAGGATGTAATAAAAATGTTTATCCAAAAACGTCAATTTCGACATTTTCAAATTTTTTGGTTTATAACAAAAAATGGGAAATAGTTGGAACGAAATTATTTATGGATTATGTTTTTATGACTTATTATGAACATTTTTTATTAATATCATTCCCAACCACGCTCTTTAATTTTTGAGTTAATAGCCATTTTGCTGTTAAAAGCCTTTAATTTGAAATATTTGGGATTTTAAATTTGCTGGGTTGGTAATAGTCTTACAATTAGTTGGGTTATAATTGCTTGTGGATAATGGTTTCTTGGTTCATAACGAACAATTCTCATTCATAACATTTTCTCCCATCACTTTCAGTTTGTGAGATGTGATAAAAATGTTTATCCAAAAACGTCAATTTTGACTTTCAGATTTTTTGGTTTATAACAAAAAATGCGAAATAGTTGGAACGAAATTGTTTATGGATTATGTTTTTGTCACTTATTATGAACAATTTTTAATAATATCATTCTGAACCACGCTCTGTAATTTTTGAGTTAATAACCATTTTGTTGTTAAAAGCTATTAATTTGAAACATTCTGATTTTAAATTCCCTGGGTTGGTAATAGTCATAGTTGGGTTATAATCGCTTGTGGATAATCTTTTATTGGGTCATAACGAACAATTTTCATCCATAACATTTTCTCCCATCATTTTCACGTTGCGAGATATGATAAAAATGTTTATCCAAAAACGTCAATATCAACTTTTTCAGATTTTTTGGTTATAACAAAAAATGCGAAATAGTTGGAACGAAATTGTTTATGGATTATGTTTTTATGACTTATTATGAACATTTTTTATTAATATCATTCCCAAGCATGCTCTTTAATTTTTGAGTTAATAGCCATTTTGCTGTTAAAAGCCTTTAATTTGAAATATTTGGGATTTTAATTTCGCTGGGTTGGTACTAGGCATAGTTAGGTTATAATTGCTTGTGGATAATGTTTTATTCGTTTATAACGAACAATTCTCATCAATAACATTTTCTCCCATCATTTTCAGTTTGCGAGATGTGATAAAAATGTTTATCCAAAAACGTCAATTTTGACTTTCAGATTTATAACAAAAAATACAAAATAGTCGGAACGAAATTGTTTATGAATTATGTTTTTGTGACATATTATGAACAATTTTTAATAATATCATTCTGAACCCCGCTCTGTAATTTTTGAGTTAATAACCATTTTGTTGTTAAAAGCTATTAATTTGAAACATTCTGATTTCAAATTCCCTGGATTGGTAATAGTCATAGTTGCGTTATAATCGCTTGTGGATAATGTTTTATTGGGTCATAACGAACAATTATTATCCATAACATTTTCTCCCATCATTTTCACTTTGCGAGATATGATAAAAATATTTATCCAAAAACGTCAATTCTGCCTTTTTCAGATTTTTTGGTTTATAGCAAAAAATACGAAATAGTTGGAACAAAATTGTTTATGGATTATGTTTTTGTGAGTTATTATGAACATTTTTTATTAATATCATTCTTAACCACGCTCTTTAATTTTTGAGTTAATAATCATTTTGTTGTTAAAAACCACCTTTAATTTGAAATATTTGGGATTTTAAATTCGCTGGGTTGGTAACAATCATAGTTAGGTTATAATGGCTTATGGATAATATTTTATTCGATCCTAACGAACAATTCTCATCCATAACATTTTCTCCCATCATTTTCACTTTGCGAGATATGATACAAATGTTTGTCCAAAAACGTCAATTTTACCTTTTTCAGATTTTTTGGTTTATAACAAAAAATGCGAAATAGTTGGAACGAAATAGTTTATGAATTATGTTTTTGTGACTCATTGTGAACAATTTTTATTAACATAAGTCGTAACTACGTTCTTTAAGTTTTGAGTTAATAACCATTTTGTTGTTAAAAGCCTTTAATTTGACATATTTGGTACTTTAATTCGCTGGGTTGGTAATAATCATAGTTGGGTCATAATCGCTAGTGGATAATGTATTATTGATTCACAACGAACAATTCTCATCCATAACATTTTCTCCCATCATTTTCAGTTTGCGAGATATGATCATAGGATGTGATAAAAATGTTTATCCAAAAACGTCAATTTCGACATTTACAGATTTTTTGGTTTACAACAAAAAATGCGAAACAGTTGGAACGAAATTGTTTATGGATTATGTTTTTGTGACTTATTATGAACATTTTTTATTAATATCACTCTCAACCACGTTCTGTAATTTTTGAGTTAATAAGCATTTTGTTGTTAAAACCCATTAATTTGAAATATTTGGGTTTTTGATTCGCTGGGTTGGTAATAGTCATAGTTAGGTTATAATTGCTTGTGGATAATATTTATTCGTTTATAACGAACAATTCTCATCAATAACATTTTCTCCCATCATTTTCAGTTTGCGAGATATGATCATAGAATGTGATAAAAATGTTTATCCAAAAACGTCAATTTCAACATTTTCAGATTTTTTGGTTTATAACAAAAAATGGGAAATAGTTGGAACGAAATTGTTTATGGATTATGTTTTTATGACTTATTATGAACGTTTTTTATTAATATCATTCCCAAACACGCTCTTTAATTTTTGAGTTAATAGCCATTTTGCTGTTAAAAGCCTTTAATTTGAAATATTTGGGATTTTAAATTCTCTGAGTTGGTAATAGTCTTAGTTGGGTTATAATTGCTTGTGGATAATGGTTTCTTGGTTCATAACGAATAATTCTCATTCATAACATTTTCTCCCATCACTTTTAGTTTGTGAGATGTGATAAAAATGTTTGTGCAAAAACGTCAATTTTACCTTTTTCAGATTTTTTGGTTTATAACAAAAAATGCGAAATAGTTGGAACGAAATTGTTTATGAATTATGTTTTTGTGACTTATTGTGAACAATTTTTATTAATATCATTCGCAACTACGTTCTTTAAGTTTTGAGTTAATAACCATTTTGTTGTCAAAAGCCTTTAATTTGAAATATTTGCGATTTTAAATTCGCTGGGTTTTTAATAATCATAGTTGGGTTATAATTGCTTATGTATAATGGTTTCTTGGTTCATAACGAACAATTCTCATCCATAACATTTTCTCCCATCATTTTCACTTTGCGAGATATGATACAAATGTTTATTCAAAATCGTCAATTTTACCTTTTTCAGATTTTTTGGTTTATAACAAAAAATGAAATAGTTGGAACGAAATTGTTTATGGATTATGTTTTCGTGACTTATTATGAACATTTTTTATTAATATCACTCTCAACCACGTTCTATAATTTTTGAGTTAATAACTATTTTGTTGTTAAAACCTTTAATTTGAAATATTTGGGTTTTTAATTCGCTAGGTTGGTAATAATCATAGCTGAGTTATAATCGCTTGCGGATAATGTTCTATTCGTTCATAACGAGCAATTCTCGTCCATAACATTTTCTCCCATCATTTTCACTTTGCGAGATATGATAAAAATATTTATCCTAAAACATCAATTTTAACTTTTTCAGATTTCTTCGTTTATAACAAAAACTGCGAAACAATTGGAACGAAATTGTTTATGGATTATGTTTTTGTGACTTATTATGAACAATTTTTATTAATATCATTATCAACCACGCTCTTTATTTTTTGAGTTAACACTCATTTTGCTGTTAAAAGCCATTAATTTGAAATATTTGGGTTTTTAATTCGCTGGCTTGGTAANTTATAATTGCTTGTGGATAATGTTTTATTCGTTTATAACGAACAATTCTCATCAATAACATTTTCTCCCATCATTTTCAGTTTGCGAGATATGATATAAATGTTTATCCAAAAACGTCAATTTTAACTTTTTCAGATTTCTTGGCTTATAACAATAACTGCGAAATAGTTGGAACGAAATTGTTTATGGATTATGTTCTTGTGAGTTATTATGAACATTTTTTATTAATATCATCCCCAACCAAACTCTTTAATTTTTGAGTTAATAACCATTCTGTTGTTGAAAACCTTTAATTTGAACTATTTGGGATTTTAAATTCGCTGGATTGGTAATAGTCATAGTTGGGTTATAATCGCTTGTGGATAATGTTTTATTGGTTCATTACGAACAATTCTCATCCATAACATTTTCTCCCATCATTTTCATTTTGCGATATATAATAAAAATGTTTACCCAAAAACGTTAATTTTAACTTTTTCAGATTTCTTGGTTTATAACAAAAAATGCGAAATA
Organism: Onthophagus taurus; assembly: GCF_000648695.1. Lineage (NCBI taxonomy): Eukaryota > Metazoa > Arthropoda > Insecta > Coleoptera > Scarabaeidae > Onthophagus > Onthophagus taurus. The sequence continues at coordinate 128,294 of NW_019281045.1, forward strand.
CTTGGAACGAAATAGTTTATAAATTATGTTTTTGTGACTTATTGTGAACAATTTTTATTAATATCATTCGCAACTACGCTCTTTAATTTTTTAATTAATTACCATTTTGTTGTTAAAAGCCTTTAATTTGAACTATTTGGGATTTTAAATTCGCTGGGTTGGTAATAGTCATAGTTGGGTTATAATCGCTTGTGGATAACGTTTTATTGGTTCATAACGAACAATTCTCGTCCATAACATTTTCTCCCATTATTTACACTTGGTGAGATATGATAATATATTTATCCAAAAACCTCAATTTTGACTTTTTCAGATTTTTTGGTATATAACAAAAAATGCGAAACAGTTGGAACGAAATTGTTTATGAATTATGTTTTTGTAACTTATTATGAACAATTTTTATCAATATCATTCTTAACCACACTTTCTAATTTGTGAATTAATAACCGTTTTGTTGTTGAAAACCTTTAATTTGAAATATTTGGGATTTTAAATTCGTTGGGTTGGTAATAGTCATAGTTGGGTTATAATCGCTTGTGGATAATGTTTTCTTGGTTCATAACGAACAATTCTCATCCATAATATTTTCTCCCATCATTTTCAGTTTGCGAGATATGATAAAAATATTTATCCAAAAACGTCAATTTTAACATTTTCAGATTTTTTGGTTTATAACCAAAAATGCGAAATATTTGGAACAAAATTGCTTATGGATTATGTTATTATGACTTATTATGGGCAATTTTTATTAATATCATTTTCATCCATACTCTTTAATTTTTGAGATAAAACCATTTTAACAATACCCAGAAAATTCAGAAAATCCTCGTTTCTTAAGTATAATTTTTGCAAGGTTGGCAAATGCACAACTTTGAAGGGCAATTGGGAATAATCATAAAATTCTTCTTCTTTTTCGGAACTTTAGCTGTTTTTCCTTTCAACACTAAGGCCAAAAAACTTAGGAACGAAGTCTTACGTACTATTTAGGAAGATTTCAGTGTTTTTTGAATCAACTAAACATTAATTAAAAGTTTTAAAATTCGTTTATTGGCAAGATATATAAAATAAGAAAATCCTAATCTGAAATCTTAATTCTTGAAAATTCCAACAATTTTATTGTAGGGCTTTCATATCAGTATTTGGTATCAAAAACGTGATGAGAACTGCTATTAAAATACATGATCCGATAAGAATAAATGGTGGTAAACAGCCTAATTCTAATAAAATTGGAAAAATTACGTTTCCTCCCATAGCCCCCATTCTTCCTATCATTAAAGCTAGAGATATAGCAAATGTTCTGAAAAAAAAATTAGTAAAGATATGAATGTTGTTAAAACTTTTTTTACCTCAAAGTCGTAGGAAATAAATCGACAACAACCGACAATTGAACATTTATACAAACACCAAGCAAGGAAATAAATATTGCTGAAAGTGCAGTTGTAGTTGCAATATTTTGGGCGAAATATATGCAAAATCCTGAAATTCCACTGATAGTTCCAAGAACAACTAAAATGAAATAAAAATATAAAATATCATAAAAATAATAAATTTCGATACAAACCTAACAAACTCTTTTTCCCAACTTTATTAATAACAATACTAGCTATTATAGTCGTTATAATTGAAGCAGCACCAATAATTAAAACGTTCGTATAAACACCTCCAACAGATTTATTAACAATACATTCAACATTTGACGATACATTTTGATTTGGAGTAATAATTTCTAACATTTCACATAAACTCGCAGTTTTAGCATATTTCGCTTGATAATCATTAATAGCTGTGAATATTTGTGGTAACCATAATCTTAATGTATTTGCTCTAAAAAAACATAATTAACCAAAATAAATACATTAAAAATAGTTACAGTAAAACAAAAATGGATTAATACGGAGAAGGAATTGTCCATTATAGCCAAAAGTACTTTATATGAAAAAATTTTAATGAATAAATAATTGATAACTAACAATTAAAACTAGAACTGACAGAACTAGAAACATTCGGGATTAGCCGCACGTCTCTCAAGACGGCCGACTGATTCTAGTTCTAGGTCTTGTGTTAGTTCTAGTCGGTGGTGCAAAACTACGACTAACACTAGACTTAGAACTAGAAACATTCGGGATTAGCCGAACGTCTGTTAAGACGGCCGACTGATTCTAGTTCTAGGTCTTGTGTTAGTTCTAATGACAGTGTTAGTGCAAAACTAGAACTACCACTAAACCAGAACTAGAATTATTAGGGTTTAGCCGTCTTGGGAGACGTGCGGCTAAACCCGAATGATTCTAGTTCTAGGTCTTGTATTAGTTCTAGTAGCTGGTGCAAAACTAGGACTAACACTAGATCTAGAAATAGAAATATTTGGGTTTAGCCAAAGGTCTCTTAAAACGGCTAAATCCGAATGACTCTAGTTCTAGGTCTTAGTTAGTAACTGTGCTAGTGGTAAACTAGAAGAACTAGTTTTAGTATATTTATATATTCTTACCCACACATTCCTCCCATAAACATTAAACAAACCAAAACAATATTAATAAGATGAGGTGGTAAAAATAATGTTTTGATGTGTCTAAACCCTTCGCATAATTTTTCTTTGGTCGTTCTTTTATTATTATTATTATTATTATTTCCCTCGATATAATTTTCATCGATTAAAATTTTAATTGGAAACTTTTCAGTAGATTTTCCAGTATTCATTGAATAAATTTGTTGAAAAACTTTCAAAGCAACTTCATTTTTCCCACTGGTCATCAAAAATTTCGGACTCTCCGGTAAAAATGAATGCCCGATTGTGCTTATTAAACTGGGCAGAGTGCAAATTAATATAAAAAAATTCCAAGAATGCAAGTTAAAATTATCTTTTGAGACATCCCAATTTTGGGGGAGAATTCCCCATGCCAAGAGTGGCAAAAATAAATTCGCAAAGTTGTAAATAACGCCCAAACTGATTAAGAGCTTCGCTCGGTATTTGGCTGAGTGGAATTCGGATAAAGCTGATGTTAACGCAGCGAATGGACCATTTATTCTATAAATATTAAAATAATTTTTTTGTATAATAGGGTCATATTAACTTACACAAAACCAGTCATAAATTTAGCAGCCATCAACATTTCAAAATTTTGCGACAATCCAGCTATAAACACAAAGAACGCATCCAAACCATAACCGATAACCAATAATTTTTTCCTTCCAAAAGCATCTGCTAAAAATCCCCAAATAAAAGCACTTGAAATCATTCCTAAATAAGAGATTGCGTTTAACATTCCTCTTCCTTCTAACGACAGGTTTAAATCGCAATGGGCCGATGGTACAACATAAGCCATTGCTGTGCTATCAAACATTGCAGCCCAACCACTTGGTAAAGCTAGTAAGATTAAGAGGAAATTAAATTTTCCAAAACCAGTAGCAGCTATTGCCGTTTCAAAATCAGCTTCTAAAAATATATTTAAAATTGGAATTAAAAGAGGTTCTTACAAAATTAGACTTATAAAAATGTTGTTGGTATGTGTCAAAATGTTACTAATCAATTAAAAACATCATCAAGCTATTTCAAAATGCCAAAGAAAGTTAATAACATATTTTGCAGAAACTTCAAAAACTCTAGAATACGGAAAAAAGTTAGTGGCATGGATCAAATTTGCTTTGGTTGATTATAAACATACCTGGGATGATTAAGGAGGATGAAGAAATGAAAAAAAAAGATTGTTGGTGTTTTTTGCAAGTTTATCAAATAGCAGAAATAAAAAATTACTTGTTGGTATGTGTCAAAACGACACTAATAGTTTGGAAAAATGTTGAAACGNTTTATGACTTATTATGAACAATTTTTATTAATATCATTCCCAACCACGCTCTTTAATTTTTGAGTTAATAACCATTTTATTGTTAAAAACCTTTAATTTGAAATATTTGGGGTTTTAAATTCGCTGGGTTGGTAATAATCATACTTAGGGTATAATCGCTTGTGGATAATGTTTTCTTGGTTCATATCGAACAATTCTCATCCATAACATTTTCTCCCATCATTTTCAGTTTGCGAAATATGATATAAATGTTTATCCAAAAACGTCAATTTTAATTTTTTCAGATTTCTTGGTTATAATAAAAAATGCGAAATAGTTGGAACGAAATTGTTTGTGGATTATGTTTTTGTGACTTATTATGAACATTTTTTATTAATATCATTCCCAACCACGATCTTTAGTTTTTGAGTTAACAACCATTCTGTAGTTAAAAAGCTTTAATTTGAAATATTTGGGTTTTTGATTCGTTGCGTTGGTAATAGTCATAGTTAGGTTATAATTGCTTGTGGATAATGTTTTCTTTTTTCATAACGAACAATTCTCATTCATTCATAACATTTTCTCCCATCATTTTCATTTTGTGAGCTATGATAAAAATGTTTATCAAAAAACGTCAATTTTAACTTTTTCAGATTTTTTGGTTATAACAAAAAATGCGAAATAGTTGGAACGAAATTGTTTATGGATTATGTTTTTATGACTTATTATGAACAATTTTTATTAATATCATTCTCAACCACGCTCTTTAATTTTTGAGTTAATAACCATTTTGTGTTAAAACTCTTTAATTTAAAATATTTGGGTTTTTAATTCGCTGGGTTGGTAATAATCATAGTTGGGTTATAATTGCTCGTGGATAATGGTTTCTTGATTTATAACGAACAATTCTCATCCATAAAATTTTCTCCCATTATTTTCACTTTGCGAGATATGATAAAAATGTTTATCCAAAAACGTCAATTTTGCCTTTTTCAGATTTTTGGTTTATAACAAAAAATGCGAAATAGTTGGAACGAAATTGTTTATATATTATGTTATTATGACTTATTATGGACAATTTTTATTAATATCATTTTCATCCATACTCTTTAATTTTTGAGATAAAACCATTTTAACAATACCCAGAAAATCCTCGTTTCTGAAGTACAATTTTTGCAAGGTTGGCAAATGCACAACTTTGAAGGGCAATTGGGAATAATCATAAAATTCTTCTTCTTTTTCGGAACTTTAGCTGTTTTTCCTTTCAACACTAAGGCCAAAAAACTTAGGAACGAAGTCTTACGTACTATTTAGGAAGATTTCAGTGTTTTTTGAATCAACTAAACATTAATTAAAAGTTTTAAAATTCGTTTATTGGCAAGATATATAAAATAAGAAAATCCTAATCTGAAATCTTAATTCTTGAAAATTCCAACAATTTTATTGTAGGGCTTTCATATCAGTATTTGGTATCAAAAACGTGATGAGAACTGCTATTAAAATACATGATCCGATAAGAATAAATGGTGGTAAACAGCCTAATTCTAATAAAATTGGAAAAATTACGTTTCCTCCCATAGCCCCCATTCTTCCTATCATTAAAGCTAGAGATATAGCAAATGTTCTGAAAAAAAAATTAGTAAAGATATGAATGTTGTTAAAACTTTTTTTACCTCAAAGTCGTAGGAAATAAATCGACAACAACCGACAATTGAACATTTATACAAACACCAAGCAAGGAAATAAATATTGCTGAAAGTGCAGTTGTAGTTGCAATATTTTGGGCGAAATATATGCAAAATCCTGAAATTCCACTGATAGTTCCAAGAACAACTAAAATGAAATAAAAATATAAAATATCATAAAAATAATAAATTTCGATACAAACCTAACAAACTCTTTTTCCCAACTTTATTAATAACAATACTAGCTATTATAGTCGTTATAATTGAAGCAGCACCAATAATTAAAACGTTCGTATAAACACCTCCAACAGATTTATTAACAATACATTCAACATTTGACGATACATTTTGATTTGGAGTAATAATTTCTAACATTTCACATAAACTCGCAGTTTTAGCATATTTCGCTTGATAATCATTAATAGCTGTGAATATTTGTGGTAACCATAATCTTAATGTATTTGCTCTAAAAAAACATAATTAACCAAAATAAATACATTAAAAATAGTTACAGTAAAACAAAAATGGATTAATACGGAGAAGGAATTGTCCATTATAGCCAAAAGTACTTTATATGAAAAAATTTTAATGAATAAATAATTGATAACTAACAATTAAAACTAGAACTGACAGTAGACTTAGAACTAGAAACATTCGTGTTAGTCCTAGTTTTGCACCAGCCACTAGAACTAATACAAGACCTAGAACGAGAATCATTCGGGTTTAGCTGCACGTCTCTCAAGACGGCTAAATCCGAATGATTCTACTTCTAGGTCTAGTGTTAGTTCTAATGACAGTCAGTGTAAAACTAGGACTAACACTAGACCCAGAACTAGAAACATTCGGGATTAGCCGAACGTCTCTTAAGACGGCTAAACCCGAATGATTCTAGTTCTAGATCTAGTGTTAGTCCTAGTTTTGCACCAGCCACTAGAACTAATACAAGACCTAGAACGAGAATCATTCGGGTTTAGCCGCACGTCTCTCAAGACGGCTAAACCCGAATGATTCTACTTCTAGGTGTAGTGTTAGTTCTAATGATAGTCAGTGTAAAACTAGAACTAACACTAAACCTAGAACTAGAAACATTCGGGCTTAGCCGAACGTCTCTTAAGACGGCTAAACCCGAATAATTCTAGTTCTAGGTCTTGTGTTAGTTCTAGTCGGTGGTGCAAAACTACGACTAACACTAGACTTAGAACTAGAAACATTCGGGATTAGCCGAACGTCTGTTAAGACGGCCGACTGATTCTAGTTCTAGGTCTTGTGTTAGTTCTAATGACAGTGTTAGTGCAAAACTAGAACTACCACTAAACCAGAACTAGAATTATTAGGGTTTAGCCGTCTTGGGAGACGTGCGGCTAAACCCGAATGATTCTAGTTCTAGGTCTTGTATTAGTTCTAGTAGCTGGTGCAAAACTAGGACTAACACTAGATCTAGAAATAGAAATATTTGGGTTTAGCCAAAGGTCTCTTAAAACGGCTAAATCCGAATGACTCTAGTTCTAGGTCTTAGTTAGTAACTGTGCTAGTGGTAAACTAGAAGAACTAGTTTTAGTATATTTATATATTCTTACCCACACATTCCTCCCATAAACATTAAACAAACCAAAACAATATTAATAAGATGAGGTGGTAAAAATAATGTTTTGATGTGTCTAAACCCTTCGCATAATTTTTCTTTGGTCGTTCTTTTATTATTATTATTATTATTATTTCCCTCGATATAATTTTCATCGATTAAAATTTTAATTGGAAACTTTTCAGTAGATTTTCCAGTATTCATTGAATAAATTTGTTGAAAAACTTTCAAAGCAACTTCATTTTTCCCACTGGTCATCAAAAATTTCGGACTCTCCGGTAAAAATGAATGCCCGATTGTGCTTATTAAACTGGGCAGAGTGCAAATTAATATAAAAAAATTCCAAGAATGCAAGTTAAAATTATCTTTTGAGACATCCCAATTTTGGGGGAGAATTCCCCATGCCAAGAGTGGCAAAAATAAATTCGCAAAGTTGTAAATAACGCCCAAACTGATTAAGAGCTTCGCTCGGTATTTGGCTGAGTGGAATTCGGATAAAGCTGATGTTAACGCAGCGAATGGACCATTTATTCTATAAATATTAAAATAATTTTTTTGTATAATAGGGTCATATTAACTTACACAAAACCAGTCATAAATTTAGCAGCCATCAACATTTCAAAATTTTGCGACAATCCAGCTATAAACACAAAGAACGCATCCAAACCATAACCGATAACCAATAATTTTTTCCTTCCAAAAGCATCTGCTAAAAATCCCCAAATAAAAGCACTTGAAATCATTCCTAAATAAGAGATTGCGTTTAACATTCCTCTTCCTTCTAACGACAGGTTTAAATCGCAATGGGCCGATGGTACAACATAAGCCATTGCTGTGCTATCAAACATTGCAGCCCAACCACTTGGTAAAGCTAGTAAGATTAAGAGGAAATTAAATTTTCCAAAACCAGTAGCAGCTATTGCCGTTTCAAAATCAGCTTCTAAAAATATATTTAAAATTGGAATTAAAAGAGGTTCTTACAAAATTAGACTTATAAAAATGTTGTTGGTATGTGTCAAAATGTTACTAATCAATTAAAAACATCATCAAGCTATTTCAAAATGCCAAAGAAAGTTAATAACATATTTTGCAGAAACTTCAAAAACTCTAGAATACGGAAAAAAGTTAGTGGCATGGATCAAATTTGCTTTGGTTGATTATAAACATACCTGGGATGATTAAGGAGGATGAAGAAATGAAAAAAAAAGATTGTTGGTGTTTTTTGCAAGTTTATCAAATAGCAGAAATAAAAAATTACTTGTTGGTATGTGTCAAAACGACACTAATAGTTTGGAAAAATGTTGAAACGNTTGATTATAAACATACCTGGGATGATTAAGGAGGATGAAGAAATGAAAAAAAAAGATTGTTGGTGTTTTTTGCAAGTTTATCAAATAGCAGAAATAAAAAATTACTTGTTGGTATGTGTCAAAACGACACTAATAGTTTGGAAAAATGTTGAAACGAAGGCTAAATTGTTCACAATACTTCTGGTTAACGCTTTAAGTGTGTTTGAAAAGAAGACTACCATATAAACAGCGCCACGACATTATTAGTTGAAGAGTCCTGTCCCAGAACAGGACGCAAAGTCTCAAAAATGCGTTTGTAGGCTCGAAATGGTGAAATGGATTTTCTAAGAAAAGTATGCAGAGTATTAAGCTTGGATCATGTTCCAAATTAAATCCAAATTGATGAGGTTGGATCCAAACAGTTGATAAGGTATAATAATATAAATTGATGGCCAAAAAGAGCTTTTGATATGTACCTCAATATAGAAGAAAGAGAGGTAAACCAAGTACATCCTGCATTTAAGTGATCAGACAGATTATAATTCGATCGAGCCTTATCAGAAGAGGGATGGAGGAATAGAGAAGAATGGGAAGATCGAAATGTGGGGTGCGGTAAAGGAACCGTGCCATTATATATAAGATAAAACTGATGGTGTTTCTGGCAAGTTTATCAAATACCAGAAATTAAAAATCACTTGTTGGGATGTGTCAAAATGACACTAATCGTTTGGATAATGTTTAAACGGAGGCTAAAATGTTAGCAATACTTCTGGTGAACGCAAAACTTGCTTTAAGTGTGTTTGAAAAGAAAACTACCATATAAACAGCGCCACGACATTATTAGTTGAAGATTAGTTGTTCCAGAACAGGACGCAAGAAAGCCGCAAAAATGCTTTTGTATGCTTCAAACGATGAAAATGAACTTTCTAAGAAGAGTATGCGGCGTATCAAACTTGGATCAGGTTCCAAATTAAATTGAAATTGATGAGGTTGAATCCAAACAGTTGATATGGTATAATAATATAAACCGATGGCAAAAAGAGCTTTTGATATGTACCTTAATACAGAAGAAAGAGAGATAGACCAAATACATCCTGGATTTAAGTGATCACACAAATTATAACTGATCAAGCCTTTGAGGAGGGATGGAGGAATAGAAAAAAATGGAAAGATCGAAATGTGGGATGCGGTAAAGGAACCCTGCCATTATATATAAGATAAAATTGTTGGTGTTTTTGGCAAATTTATCAAATAGCAGAAATCACTAATCGTTTGGAAAAATGTTGAAACGAAGGCTAAACTGTTGGCAATACTTCTGGTGAACACAAAACTTGCTTTAAGTGTGTTTGAAAAGAAAACCACCATATAAACAGCGCCACGACATTATTAGTTGAAGAGTCCTGTCCCAAAACAGGAAGCAATAAAGTCGCAAAAATGCGTTTGTACGCTCGAAACGGTGAAAATGGACGTTCTAAGAAGAGTATGCAGAGTATCAAGCCTGAAACATGTCACAAATAAAATTTAAATTGATGAGGTTGAAACCAAACAGTCGGTATGGTATAATAATATAAACCGATGGCCAAAAAGAGCTTTTGATATGTATCTCAACATAGAAGAAAGGTAGACCAAGTATATCCTGGATTTAAGTGATCAGACAGATTATAACTGATCGAGCCATACCAGAAGAAGGATGAAGGAATAGAGAAGAATGGCAAAGATCGAAATGTGGGATGCGGTAAAGGAACCCTGCCATTATATATAAGAAAAAAAAGATTGTTGGTGTTTTTTGCAAGTTTATCAAATAGCAGAAATTAAATATTATTTGGTGGTATGTGTCAAAACGACACTAATAGTTTGGAAAAATGTTGAAACGAAGGCTAAGTTGTTCGCAATACTTCTGGTGAACGTAATACTTGCTTTAAGTGTGTTTGAAAAGAAAACCACCATATAAACAGCACCACAATATTGTTAGTTGAAGAGTCCTGTACCAGAATAAGACGCAAGAAAGTCGCATAAATGCGTTTGTATGAAAAACGGTGAAAATGGACTTTCTAAGAAAAGTATGCAGAGTATTAAGCTTGGATCATGTTCCAAATTAAATCGACATTGATGAGGTTGAATCCAAACAGTTGATAAGATATAATAATATAAATTGATGGCCAAAAAGAGCTTTTGATATGTACCTCAATATAGAAGAAAGAGAGGTAGACCAAATACATCCTGGATTTAAGTGATCAGACAGATTATAACTGATCAAGCCTTACCAGAGGAGGGATGGAGGAATAGAAAAAAATGGAAAGATCGAAATGTGGGGTGCGGTAAAGGAACCGTGCCATTATATATAAGATAAAATTGTTGGTGTTTCTGGCAAGTATATCAAATAGCAGAAATTAAAAATTACTTGTTGGAATGTGTCAAAACGACACTAATCGATAGGAAAATTTATGAAACGAAGGCTAAACGGTTGTCAATAGTTCTGGTGAACGCGAAACTTGCTTTAAATGTGTTTGAAAAGAAGACCAACATATAAACAGACCCACGATAATATTAGTTGAAGAGTCCTGTCCGAGAACAGGATGCAAGAATGTCGCAAAAATGCGTTTGTATGCTCGAAACGGTGGAAATGGACATTCTAAGAATAGTAGGCAGAGTGTAGCGTTCTGTGGCAGCAGCTCCATTTGAAAACATAAAATTGTAATTCATTTGTTATTATTTTTATATTCACACACAATTGTTTTTGAAGCAAAACATAACAGACGCAAAATAAAAAGTCTGCCAACAGTTAATTTTATAATTGTATTATTATGTTGGCTAATACCTCATAGCCACACAGAGTATCAAGCATGGAACGTGTTCCAAATTAAATTGAAATTGATGAGGTTGAAACCAAACAGTTGATATGGTATAATAATATAAACCGATAGCCAAAAAGAGCTTTTGATATGTATCTCAACATAGAAGAAAGGGAGGTAGACCAAATATTTTCTGGATTTAAGTGATCAAACAAATTATAACTCATTACCAGAAGAGGGATGGAGGAATAGAAAAGAATGGCAAGATCGAAATATGGGACACGGTAAAAGAATCCTGCTTTTATATATAAGATAAAATTGTTTCTCTTTTTGGCAAGTTTATCACATAGCAAAAATTGAAAATTATTTGTTGGTATGTGTCAAAACGACACTAATCGTTTGGAAAAATGTTGAAAAGAAGGCTAAACTGTTGGGAATACTTCTGGTGAACTAAAAACTTGCTTTAAGTGTGTTTGAAAAGAAGACCACCATATAAACAGAGCTACGACATTATTAGTTTAAGAGTCCTGTTCGAGAACAGGATGCAAGAATGTCGCAAAGATGCGTTTGTATGCTCGAAACGGTGAAAATGGACTTTCTAAGAAGAGTATGCAGAGTATCCTGAAACATGTTACAAATAAAATTGAAATTGATGAGGTTCAAACCAAACAGTTGATATAGTATAATAATATAAACCGATGGCCAACAAGAGCTTTTGATATGTATCTCAACATAGAAGTAACATAGACTAAGTATATCCTGGATTTAAGTGATCAGACAGATTATAACTGATCCAGCCTTACCAGAAGAAGGATAGAGGAATAGAGAAGAATGGCAAGAGCGAAATGTGGGATGCGGTAAAGGAACCCTGCCATTATACAGGGTGTTTCGGTGACTCGGGGAATAGTTAATCAAAGTTAGAAAATTTTAACACATTTTTCTAAATATCTTAAACACTATTTCACATAAAATCATTAGGCAATTTTTGAGTTGGATCGGTACGCGGGAACAATGCTATACAGGCTGTTCCTAAAGTTTGTTTGCTCAGAACTTTTTTATTCTATCATTTATTTTTGCAGTTTCTAATAGTAAATTTAGTTTACAAACTTTATCATTCTTAGAGAATATTGATAAAATCCACCGTTTTCGAATTAAATGCAAAAATGTTAGGCTCCGAATTCAATAACAGTAAAAAACAAAAATAAATAAATAATCTGAATTGGCAATGACCAGTGAAAATCGAACTGAGCTGTCATAACTAGTATGTATGCAACATATCGAAGTGTAGGTTTAGCTAAATCACATTTTTAATTTATT
>NW_019281045.1:143629-203380 GCF_000648695.1 Onthophagus taurus
TCACTTTACTATGGCACGTTAACTTTTCAAAATTTGGAAGTACCATAACTTCATTTTTTTAAATGGCACCCCGCATATTTTATTTCTTAGTCGTCTTCGGTGTCTCATTCTACATCTTTTATATCCCATATGTCCCATGCCTAATATTAATAGTTTGGGAGATAATTAGGGTTTTTTGAAAAATGCACACATATCATATGGATATTTAGCCTAGTGTGCCATGAAGAGAACGTAATTGATAATACTCAAGTCTGCATTCTCAAATTTTTTGTTTGGCCAGAACCCCAGAAACGTCTAATGACCTGTCTCGCTGAGACACCCTGTATAAAATGAAATTGTTGGTGTTTCTGGCAAGTTTATCAAATAGCAGAAATTAAAAATTACTTGTTGGTATGTGTCAAAACGACACTAATCGTTTGGAAAAATGTTGAAACGAAGGCTAAACTGTTGGTAATACTTCTGGTGAACGCAAAACTTGCTTAAGTGTGTTTGAAAAGAAGACCACCATATAAACAGAGCCACAACATTATTAGTTGAAGAGTCCTATCCCAGAACAGGACGCAATAAAGTTGCAAAAATGCGTTTGTATGCTCGAAACGGTGAAAATGGACTTTCTAAGAAGAGTATGCAGAGTATCAAGCCTGAAACATGTTGCAAATAAAATTGAAATTGATGAGGTTCAAACCAAACAGTTGATATGGCATAATAATATAAACCGATGGCTAAAAAGAGCTTTTGATATGTATCTCAACATAGAAGAAAAAGAGGTAGACCAAATATATCCTGGATTTAAGTGATCAGACAGATTATAACTGATCGAGCCATACCAAAAGAAGGATGAAGGAATAGAGAAGAATGGCAAGATCGAAATGTGGGATGCGGTAAAGGAACCCTGCCATTATACAGGGTTTTTCGGTGACTCGGGGAATAAATGTAACCACATGTACTAGAGTGAAAATGATGACGATTCATGTAAAAAAAAATTAGTAAAAGTCCCCAAATTACAAAGATACAGGCCATCAAAGTTAGAAAATTTTAACACATTTTTCTAAATATCTTAAACACTATCATTAGGCAATTTTTGAGTTGGATCGGTACGCGGGAACAATGCTATACAGGCTGTTCCTAAAGTTTGTTTGCTCAGAACTTTTTTATTCTATCATTTATTTTTGCAGTTTCTAATAGTAAATTTAGTTTAGAAACTTTTATCATTCCACCGTTTTCGAATTAAATGCAAAAATGTTAGGCTCCGAATTCAATAACACTAAAAAAAATAAATAAATAATCTGAATTGGCAATGACAAGTGAAAATCGAACTGAGCTGTCATAACTAGTATATATGCAACATGTCCAAGTGTAGGTTTAGATAAATCACATTTTTAATTTGTTTTAGTTGGTTTAATAAAACAATCCAAAAACAATAAATTAAAAATCAACATAAAGTAAACAAAAAAACGACAACAAGACAAATAATAAAAAATACTAAAGGAAATGTTCAAAAACTTAGATTTCTTTTTTTTTAGTGCTATTATTGAAATCGGAACCCAACATTTTTGCATTTAACACGTAAACGGTGATTTTTATCAATAATATCTAAGAGTAATAAAAGTTTCTAAACTAAATTTTCTATTAGAAACTGCAAAAACAAATGTAGGGTTATGATAGAATAAAAAAGTTCTGAGCAAACAAACTTTAGGAACAGCCGGTATAGCATTGTTCCCGCGTACCGATTCAACTCGTAAATTGCCTAACGATTTTACATCACATTGATTTATACTGTACCAAATTTAAACGTTTTACTGTAAATAGTGTTTAAGACATTTGAAAAAATGTGTTATAATTTCCTAACTTTAATGGCCTGTTTGAAATTTCAAGACTTTTACTAATTTTTTTACATGAATCGTCATCATTTTCACTCTAGTATACCTGGTTAAATTTGTTCCCCGAGTCACCGAAACACCCTGTATATAAGATAAAATTGTTGGTGTTTTTGACAAATTTATCAAATAGCAGAAATCAGTAATCGTTTGGAAAAATGTTGAAACGAAGGCTAAACTGTTGGCAATACTTCTGGTGAACTCAAAACTTGCTTTAAGTGTGTTTGAAACGAAGACCACAATAAAAACAACGCCACGACATTATTAGTTGAAGAGTTCTGTCCCAGAACAGGACTCAAAAATGTCGCAAAAATGCGTTTGTATGGTCGAAACGGTGAAAATGGACTTTCTAAGAAGAGTATGCAAAGTATCAAACCTTAAACGTGTTACAAATGAAATTGAAATTGATGAGGTTGAAACCAAACAGTTGAAATGGTATAATAATATAAACCGATGGTCAAAAAGAGCTTTTGATATGTATCGCAACATAGAAGAAAGAGAGGTAGACCAAGTATATCCTGGATTTAAGTGATCAGACAGATTATAACTGATCGAGCCATACCAGAAGAAGGATGAAGGAATAGAGAAGAATGGCAAGATCGAAATGTGGGATGCGGTAAAGGAACCCTGCCATTATATATAAAATGAAATTGTTGGTGTTTCTGGCAAGTTTATCAAATAGCAGAAATTAAAAATTACTTTTGGTATGTGTCAAAACGACATTAATCGTTTGGAAAAATGTTGAAACGAAGGCTAAACTGTTGGGAATACTTCTGGTAAACGCAAAACTTGCTTTAAGTGTGTTTGAAAAGAAAACCACCATATAAACAGCGCCACGACATTATTAGTTGAAGAGTCCTGTCCCAGAACAGGCCTCAGAAATGTCGCAAAAATGCGTTTGAATGGTCGAAACAGTGAAAATGGACTTTCTAAGAAGAGTATGCAGAGTATCAAACCTTATACGTGTTACAAATAAAATAGAAATTGATGAGGTTGAAACCAAACAGTTGATATGGCATAATAATATAAACCGATGGCCAAAAAGAGCTTTTGATATGTATCTCAACATAGAAGAAAGAGAGGTAGACCAAGTATATCCTGGATTTAAGTGATCAGACAGATTATAACTGATCGAGCCATACCAGAAGAAGGATGAAGGAATAGAGAAGAATGGCAAGATCGAAATGTGGGATGCGGTAAAGGAACCCTGCCATTATATACAGGGTGTCTCAGCGAGACCGGTCATTAGACGTTTCTGGGGTTCTGGCGAAAATAAAAATTTGAGAATTCAGACTTAAGTATTATCAAATACGATCTCTTCGTCTAAAATATATTCAGATTTCTTGCACTTCCGGTTATACCGGAAGTCGCCACCAACTTTATTGTTTTAAATGGAACACCCTGTATATTTTTACATATTTGGACTTGTCTGTTTTCAAGATTTATAAATAACTTTACTTTTTGCAATTTGATTCGGCCGTTCTCAAGTTATTCGATTTTTTCTAGAAAAATCTGCTCCAGCAGACATTTGTTCAAAAAATCAGAGAACACTCGATTTTTGGGATATCAATTTAGGATTGAGAACATGCTTAAGCAACATGATGGAGTATGTTTTGGTGTCAAGAACTGCTGTCTAGAACGTTTGGTCACTGTACTATGGCACGTTATCTTTTCAAAATTTGGAAGTACCATAACTTCATTTTTTTAAATGGCACCCCGCATATTTTATTTCTTAGTCGTCTTCGGTGTCTCATTCTACATCTTTTATATCCCATATGTCCCATGCCTAATATTAATAGTTTGGGAGATAATTAGGGTTTTTTGAAAAATGCACACATATCATATGGATATTTAGCCTAGTGTGCCATGAAGAGAACGTAATTGATAATACTCAAGTCTGCATTCTCAAATTTTTTGTTTGGCCAGAACCCCAGAAACGTCTAATGACCTGTCTCGCTGAGACACCCTGTATAAAATGAAATTGTTGGTGTTTCTGGCAAGTTTATCAAATAGCAGAAATTAAAAATTACTTGTTGGTATGTGTCAAAACGACACTAATCGTTTGGAAAAATGTTGAAACGAAGGCTAAACTGTTGGCAATACTTCTGGTGAACTCAAAACTTGCTTTAAGTGTGTTTGAAACGAAGACCACAATAAAAACAACGCCACGACATTGTTAGTTGAAGAGTTCTGTCCCAGAACAGGACTCAGAAATGTCGCAAAAATGCGTTTGTATGCTCGAAACGCTGAAAATGGACTTTCTAAGAGTATGCATAATATGAAACCTGAAGCACGTTCCAAATGAAATTGAAATTGATGAGGTTGAAACCAAACAGTTGATATGGTGATATGGTAATATAAACAGATGACCAAAAAGAGCTTTTATGTACCTCAACATAGAAGAAAGAGAGGTCAAATACATCCTGGATTTAATTGATCAGACAGATTACAAGTATAACTGATTACCAGAAGAGGGATGGAGGAATAAAGAAGAATGGCAAGATTGAAATGTAACAAGAAGATAAATTATTAATATTGTCTACTTTTTATCTATTATTTACAACATTTTACCTTTCTCTTTATCCTCATATTTTTCTTCTTTAACGTCAATTTCTTTTGCCAACATATTTAAAAAAAGAATAACTCACTGCCACTTTCACTGTCGATTTCAAGAAACTCTTAGTTCCATGGAAATATACTTAAAAGTAATTACATTCAAGTTGTGTTTCACAATTTATATTATAATATACTCACTCACCAAAGCAAATAAGATTAAAATTATTGTTATGACAGAACAATCGTTTTCGTTCATAAAAACATGCACACCATAAAGTAAGTGTAAATAATGATCAGGATATTTAAGGATTTTTTTGACATTAATGAGTTTTAAATAAGCACTTTGAAAATTGTTAAAATCATTGAGTAGAGTAGATTCAACCGTTTTTAATGGTTGTGTTGCCAAGAATAAATAAAATTTAAAAAAATGGGTGAAAATCGATTAAAATATATTAATATTTTCTTGTTTATAACAAATCTTTTTGGAATAACACCACCGTTAGATAAAACTTTTCGTCTTAAAACGTACTCAAAAAAGTTAAGAATTTTTTACATAATCGTAATAATTTTCACATTTCTTTTCACCACCGATGGAAAAAGAAGACTTTTATACATTTATATCGGTGGAACAATCGCCGTTTTGGATTTAACCCCCGTGATCGCATTTACAATCGCCGTAATTATTAATATTTTCCAATGCACCATCGTTAAACCGAAAAAATACGAAAACATTTATCACACTTTATATTTAATCGAAGAAAAACTTTCAAATTACAACATAAAACGTACAAAAATCTTGTTTCGAATCTTACCAATTTATTTATCTTGCATATTTGGCGCAATAATCCTATTAATCAACTTAAAAGTTTGCGACGATTTAACACAAAGTTTGTATTTTTGTCTAATATGGTATGTACCACCGGATTTATATAAAATTGGGTTTATTTTTATTTATGGACAATTACACAGTTTACTTATTTATTTAAGAGAAAATTTTAGAGATTTATGCAGAGCTTTTGAAAGCGTTGTTAAATCATGTAATAATTATAGTGAATGGAAATTTAATGACGAAATTCAACGTGTTATTAAAATATACGATCTTTTATGCGATGTAATGAACATGATTAATGAATTATTTGGTTCAACAATTTTTCTTCTTTACGTCTATTCATTTATCACAATTTTATTCGGATTAAATCAAATATTTATGATTGGAGAGTTAATTTTTATATTTCAAAGGAACCAAATTATTATGTATGTTATGGTTTATGCAACAGTCAGTCTTGCTGGTTTTGTAAGGAATATATCGAGAATTTCATATAATTCGCAATATATGAATGCAGTAATCATAGTTATGAGAAACTACTTTGCACTTGCATTATCCCACATAAAATGCAACATAATAGTACAGGCATTGGGTAGTTTTGCATTGATAGTACTAGCACTATCATTAGAACTAACACATGACCTATAGTTCGTTTTTTTTCTATAATACTTGTCAACGTAAATTTTTTAGGGTTTCTGTTGGTATTATCTAGGACCCTTATAAAATTTACGTTATTTTCCTGATTTTTAGTAACATTTTCAGTAACTAAATAGCTGAGGTTAAAATACTAATAAATTTGTAGATAAATACGATTTTAACGAAGTACATATTTATTGTAAAAACGTGCTAAAAAGTAATTAAATAGAACAAAACACCTTTTCTAGGTAAGTAAATGGCAAATAAACACCTCACAACATTTTTTATGCACTTTTTCTTTTGGAATAACGAAAGCTCAAACGTCAGTGTGACGTATCTACTTCAAAACATGATAAAACAAAATTCCTTGTTAATTTTGCCAACTTTACAACAATTTCACAGGTATTATAGAAAAAAAATGAACTATAGAACTAGAAACATTGGGATTTAGCCGCACGTCTTTCAAGACGGCTAAACCCGAATGATTTTAGTTCTAGGTCTAGTATTAGTTCTAGTTTTAGTTCAATGAAAATATACAACATAGATATCTAGTGCTAACTTGCACTATCTGGTATTGTCACTAGTCACTAGAACTAACATTAGACCTAAAACTAGAAACATTCGGGTTTAGACGTGCGTCTCTTAAGACGGCGAAACCTGAATGATTCTAGTTCTAGTTCTAGATCTAGTGTTAGTCCTAGTTTTGCACCAGCCAATAGAACTAATATAAGACCTAGAACTAGAATCATTCGGGTTTAGCCGCACGTCTTTCAAGGCGGCTAAACCCGAATGATTCTAGTTCTAGGTCTTGTGTTAGTTCTAGTGATAGTGCTAGTGCAAAACTAGACTTAACACAAGACCTGGAACTAGAAACATTCGGATTTAGCCGTACGTCTTTCAAGACGGCTAAACCCGAATGATTCTAGTTCTAGGTCTTGTGTTAGTTCTAGTGATAGTGCTAGTGTAAAACTAGAACTAACACTAGACCTAGAACTAGAAACATTCGGATTTAGCCGCACGTCTCTCAAGACGGCTAAACCCGAATGATTCTAGTTCTAGGTCTTGTGTTAGTTCTAGTGATAGTGCTAGTGTAAAACTAGAACTAACACTAGACCTAGAACTAGAAACATTCGGATTTAGCCGCACGTCTCTCAAGACGGCTAAACCCGAATGATTCTAGTTCTAGGTCTTGTGTTAGTTCTAGTGATAGTGCTAGTGTAAAACTAGAACTAACACTAGACCTAGAACTAGAAACATTCGGATTTAGCCGCACGTCTCTCAAGACGGCTAAACCCGAATGATTCTAGTTCTAGGTCTTGTGTTAGTTCTAGTGATAGTGCTAGTGTAAAACTAGAACTAACACTAGACCTAGAACTAGAAACATTCGGATTTAGCCGCACGTCTCTCAAGACGGCTAAACCCGAATGATTCTAGTTCTAGGTCTTGTGTTAGTTCTAGTGATAGTGCTAGTGTAAAACTAGAACTAACACTAGACCTAGAACTAGAAACATTCGGATTTAGCCGCACGTCTCTCAAGACGGCTAAACCCGAATGATTCTAGTTCTAGGTCTTGTGTTAGTTCTAGTGATAGTGCTAGTGTAAAACTAGAACTAACACTAGACCTAGAACTAGAAACATTCGGATTTAGCCGCACGTCTCTCAAGACGGCTAAACCCGAATGATTCTAGTTCTAGGTCTTGTGTTAGTTCTAGTGATAGTGCTAGTGTAAAACTAGAACTAACACTAGACCTAGAACTAGAAACATTCGGATTTAGCCGCACGTCTCTCAAGACGGCTAAACCCGAATGATTCTAGTTCTAGGTCTTGTGTTAGTTCTAGTGATAGTGCTAGTGTAAAACTAGAACTAACACTAGACCTAGAACTAGAAACATTCGGATTTAGCCGCACGTCTCTCAAGACGGCTAAACCCGAATGATTCTAGTTCTAGGTCTTGTGTTAGTTCTAGTGATAGTGCTAGTGTAAAACTAGAACTAACACTAGACCTAGAACTAGAAACATTCGGATTTAGCCGCACGTCTCTCAAGACGGCTAAACCCGAATGATTCTAGTTCTAGGTCTTGTGTTAGTTCTAGTGGGTGGTGCAAAACTACGACTAACACTAGACTTAGAACTAGAAACATTCGGGATTAGCCGAACGTCTCTTAAGACGGCTAAACCCGAATGATTCTACTTCTAGCTCTAGTGTTAGTTCTAGTTTTACACTGACTGTCATTAGAAACTAGAAACATTCGTGTTTAGCCGTCTTAAGAGACGTTCGGCTAAACCCGAATGTTTCTAATTCTAGGTCTAGTGTTACTTCAAGTTTTGCACTAGAACTAACACAAGACCTAGAACTAGAATCATTCGGCTTTAGCCGTCTTGAGAGACGTGCGGCTAAACCCGTATGTTTCTAGTTCTAGGTCTAGTGTTAGTACAAGTTTTAGTTCAATAAAAATATAGAACATAGTGATATCTTACGTTAACTAGCGCTACCTACCACTATGACTAGAATTAACATTAGACTTACAACCAGAAACATTTAAACATGTTGCATATTATGTGATACAAAGTAGATACGCCCTGGCTTCTACTAGAAATAAATTTTTGTATATTGCATTTTAAGTGAAATTCACCATATGGTTTATTTAGTTTAATTAATAATTTTTTTCTAGTTAATACTAATTTTATCATCGATTACATCTGAATCTATAAATAATGAAATGGTTTATTTATCCTCGATTATTTTAAAGACAATCGTTAAGCTTAAACGAGAAAATCCAATTTTAGAAAGAAACTCAAAAGAAGCTTTATTAATTTTATCGAATAGAATTGTTTATCATTCTCCGGTTATTTCCGCAAATGGATTTTTTAAGCTAAATAAAACTTTGTTATTTTTATTGCTTAATAATATATGTTCTTATTTAGTTGTTTTAATTCAATATAATAACTCTAAAACTACAAATGTTTTTACATCAACGAATCATTAACAAGCCAAGACAAAGGCTGGATTTAAAAGGAAAGGATTTATTTTCCACTGGAGGTAATAAATTGTTATTTTTATTTATTAATCTTAAATTATTTTATTATATTAATTATTATTTAAGTTTTGTGCAAGAATTCATATCCAAATGATTCTCAACACGGTAGTGGTACAATATTGGTTGTGACAATTCTTATATTAAAACTATAATAACTAACTTATTTAGATTTAAAAAAGATTGTATTATTGTTACCCAATTGACTTACAATAAATAAAAATATATACATCAAATTGTCTTCCACATCCTCTTTTATACAACTTGAAAATCAAATTAGATCCGACTATTATTATTATTTTTTTCAATTATTTCCTCACAAAACTCAATCATCTTCCTCTAATCTAACACAAAAAATAATATTAACAATTATTTCTTACAAACTACAAAACCTCCTCAGATCCCGATCTTTTACTTATCTCCAAAGTCATCGAAGTCGATGATTCTTTGGTTACTTGGTAAGTTGATTTTGGAGAAATTGTTGACGATTCGTAATTACTGAAATATTGTGAATTAGCTAACCTGTTGAAAGCTATTTTACTGTGTTCGAATGTGGCAATCATTATCGCGCAAGCCGGGGCGACTTTAATCAATCTTGGAGCTAACCCTGTTACAAGACCTCTATAGCCATACTCTCGATATAAATGAGTAATTATTTGCCAAGTTGATTTCGGTTTTAATGAGTCACCTAAAATTAAAAAAAAAGGATTAAAAACTTTAAATTTTCCGATTTATTTGGAATACCATTAATAACTCGTTCACCTAATTCAATTTGCTGATGAGTTTTCACAACATCAAAAGGGACTGTTAAAGTTGCAGCTATCTATAAATCATTAAATTTACTAAAAAATTTACAAAACTATTATCGGATTCAACAGTTTTTGCCCCTCACTTTGAACGCGAATAACAAAAAAACTACTGACAATGAGGTAATTGTCTCATCTGTGGTAATTTCAAATTTTTTATTATGGAAATTATATTGATAAGACAGTGGATATATAAGTTTTATCTACGACTGCTTGGATATGTCATCATTACCACACTCATTTAAGTTACGTAATGAAGTTCATTACCGCACTGGTTTCATTACGTAACGCATTTTTAGCCCAATCAGAACAGACTTAATTTATTGAAACAAGCAACAATACAAAAGAAAAAGTGCTACCTATTTAAAGAGAAGCTACTATTTATTATAAACATTACTTGTTATGTTTTTACATTTCGGAACACTTATTCCAGATGAGTAAACATGTTATTGAAAATGACATTAATTCAAAATTGTCAACAATCATTTCAAAATATTTTTATGAATGTCGAAATAGACCTTTTTCAAGAAATTGATTTTTAAGTAATTTTTAGCAGTCGTAGATAAAATGTTGTATATCACACGTGGGCTAGAGCATAATTACAGTACTCGTGTGATTACACGACTCGGTCTACGACCTCCTCGTGCAATTCTCCACACTCGTACAGTAATTATGTTTCTAGCCCACTTGTAATATAAATAACTATTAATTGCATTCATAATTTTGCAAACGTAATACAAGTAATCCTACCGACATGCCTAAGCATTGTACGAAAGAAGTCAAGAAGTAATTACTAATATACAATTTAAACAATTTTTAAGCAATACATACTTTTTACATAACCTCGTACAGTTACATTTGTTTGTGTAGGTTCTGGATGAATTCCAATACGTATATTTTGTGCCGGTTTTACAATACTACTTAATAATCTACTACCAAAACCAAATAATTCGTTAAAGCGAGGTTCTCCCGCTGTACTATTGCTACGGCCAGCATACGAAGTATCTTCTACACTGCAAGTGTTGGTGTTATCATCGACGACACTGCCACCATAGATTCTTCTGAAGAATCTTCATTTGACGAAAAATTGTCATCAGAATTTTCATTATCATCAATATTAATAATGATAGGTTCAATTACCTCACCTACAATGTGTGCTTTTTCTCTGTCTAAATGCATAAATTTAAAAAAACCTTTAATTTTAAATGTGTTATTTTTCTTTGTTGGATATAAAATAATGGACAACTAATAAATCATTTATAAGTCCGAGCCTGAATGCACTTCGTAATTCGAGCAAGTTATCATTGTTTTTGAGTGTTTTTTTACATATGAATTGCCTACATTTACAGCATTTTTGTGTACTATTTGTATTTGTATACAATTTACACCTCCCTTTTCTAGATTGAGTTGGCTGTGTTTCGGACATCCCGCAATCAGCGCCCATATAGGACAGTTGCAAAAACGATCGATATTCTTTGGCAGCGTAATTATTTGAGCTCTCATAATAAGTTGCTCTTTCATTAAAGCAATCGCTAAATTACTTAAGAAAATTCTTCATCTCCCGCAGAATGCTTTGTGAAATGCAATATTTGCGAGTTTATTCGATAGGCAGCGCACATCTTATCAACTGTATCTACTGCTCCTTTTGTTTGATTATAACTTAAAATTATTTCGGGTTTAAGTGATTCTTCGTCAACTTCCGGTAAGTCGTGCATCATTGATAATATTATAACGACTTTGTTTTTTCTTGGGACATAAGACACTAATACAGTATCTTATTGAAAGCCAAATAAAGACGATTGAGACTGACGATTTTTATTTGCCAAAAATTCCGTAGGAATTTCACGTTTGTTTTTAATTCCATTTGGTTGTCGCCCACAATAAATTTCAAGGTTGCTGGTATCAAAAGATTTTGCATCGCACATGGCAAAAATTTTTATACCGTATTTAGCAGGTTTGCTTGGTATATATTGCACAAAACTACATCTACCTCTAAACGAGTGCAACATTTCGTCAATGGTTACATATTTGCTGACGTTATAGCTCTTTTTACAATTATTGGAAAAGGAATCAAGGATTGATTTGATTGCAGCCAACTTATCCGTTTTCTTCCTTTCATTCCTTGTTGATTTATCATCAAACCGAAGTCTTGTCAACAGAAATAAATGTCCGTGCCATCACTATTCCACAGATCCATGACGTTTACACGCGATCCTTTCTTCGTAATAATCAAGAAAAAAATTTAGAATAAAGGTAATATTTCGCAAACTGTTGTATTTTGATAGTCTCGTTCCTTGGATGGATCGTTCGAATCTCTTTGTTTATAACACTGTTTTTAACAACGAGATCTATTACTTTTTCTATGTGATAAGCTATTAGTGTAATTACACCATAAAGAGCAGTAAATCCACGCTTTTTCCAAGAATCATCACCGCTAACGGTTAAAACAGATCTCTTATTTTCTTCATTTAATTTTATTTTATTTTGTACAGCGCTTATGCAACAAAAATCAAAAACCTTTTTGGTAGACTCATATATATGCTGCACTATGCCTTCGTATGATTTTTTGCTCCCAAATCTATTATGCCATAAAACATGTTTATTACTTCTCGAGCTACTCCTAGTATCATAGCGAAAATAACAATTCGATTTATCTCAAAACTACTGTAAATAAATAGTGCCGCACATGCATCTTACAGATATTTTAAATCCAAGTCCTCTCTCTCCTGATTGTCCGAATGATAATTTTTGCTTACATCTTCTACAAACAGCTATGTCAGAAATAACAGAAAACACGGTCCCAATTCTATAATCCGGCAGTTTCTCTTCTTCTTCTCCTGGTCCTTATGCCTGATTTCATTTCCATTGCTGTGATCTTTCCTTCTTGTTTATCTTGGAGTGTCCATGATTCACTGGCATATGTTAATATTGGGACTGCCACCGCGTTATACACTTTCAATTTTATCTTTTTATCTCCTTCTTCCCAAAAATTGTTCTATTTAAAGTATGATATACGTTGTTTGTTTTTCTTATTCTTGCATTTATGTCTAAATCTATCCTTCCATTTTGTGATATTATACTGACCAAGTACTCATATGATGATAGTTCTTCTATCTTTTGTTCCTTAATAAATATTTTTTTCGGGTTATTTCTTATTCCCTTTTTATTTATTATCACGATTTTACATTTATTTACGTTCAATTTTAGGCCCATCTTTTCAATTTCTTCTGTCCATATTTCAACTAATTTTTTTGCCTTTTTATGATTCTCTACTATTAGTATGTCGTCAGCATATAGTAAATTATTTATTTTTACTGGTTCCAAACGTTCATAACCTATTGCTGTATGATATTTATTTGTTCTTGTTCTTGTATTTTTTATCACTATATTATAAATCACAAGGGGCTTAGGCTATCGCCTTGTTTTATTCCCTTGTTAATTTCAAAAGTTTTTGATGTTTCCCCCTTCATTTGTACTATGCCCTTGACTTTCTTGTACAAGTTTTCAATTATTTTTGTTACTTTTTGTGGTACCATTAGTTGTTCTAGACATTTCCATATAATACTATGGTTAACCGTGTCAAAAGCTGCTTTTAGGTCTAAGAATATTAGGTATAGCTTATTGCCAGTCTCTATTTTCCTTTCAAGGAAAAGTTCGTTTGTTTGCTTGCTCTGTATGCTGATTGTTCATCTTCTAGTTTATTTTCCACTACTCTTCTTAACCTTTTTTCTATTATCTTTGTGTATAATTTGTAATTTCTACATGATAGGCATATGGCTCTGTAATTTTCACAGTTCGAGTAGCTTCCTTTTTTATGTATTGGTAAGATGATATTATCTTACCATGCGGTTTTATATATACTTAGAAGCCACTCCTTCCCTTTTATTCCCAAATATTTTATCATCTCCGGGTCGATCTTGTCTTTGCCGCAAGCTTTGTCTGTTTTCATCTTCATCATTGCCTCTCCTAATTTTTCTATTGTTCTCTCTTTAGTTGCTATGTCTGTAGTGTCTTCTCTTATCTCATCTTTTCTTCCCCCCTCGATTGTTTGTGTCTGTTTTCCATCCTTAAACTTTTTTGCATAAAAATCCGCCCCTATGTCCAGAGTTTCCCTTGTAGTTGTCTTTATCTCGTTGTTCTTATCTTTGACGGCTTTTATTTGTTTTCTTTGATCTCCCTTCAATTTTCTTATTATTCTTAGAACATAGATATTACCATATGCTTAGCTACATCTCTCTTCGTTCTATAGTTTGCTCTATCCTCTTCCGAATTCGTTCTTATGTATCTTCTATGACTCTTCATTCCACCAGTGTGTTCTCTTTGTCTAATAATTATATTTTCTCATTCGTCACACCTCCAGGCTCCTAGCTTTATTTCGCATTATCTAAAAAACTGTCCACATTTCTTCTACTGTTAAATTCTCTGTTTATTCTAGTTTTTTAAATCGTCGTTTTTTTTTTTTTTTTGGTATTTTAGTCTTTCTTTCTCCTGCCTTAGTTTATGGATGTTTATTTTCGTGTTTTCATCCCTTCTCTTTCGATTTCTATATTATTAATAGTTGCCATGACTAGTCTGTAGTTGGTTCTCATTTCTGCTTCTGCTTCCGTCTTTACCTCCTCGAATCTGTTTTGGAGATTCCAGGTGTATATGATGTAATCAATAATACGTGGCGTACTGAAGTCTGAAGGGATTCCGGTAGTTCCGTCTCAGAATGTAACAGACGCTCAAGACGCATTCCGCGCCCTGGAATATTTTTCGTATAATTATTTTGTATCTGTTTCTAATATTTATTTATTTCATTTTACCTTCACGCGTATTTTTTTCAATATCTTACAATATATTACATGGTATATGCGTGAATGGTAAAGGCAAAATGAAATAAACAAATACTACAGAAAAATACAAAATAATTATAAATACATAATATACAATTATTCTATAACGCGTCTTGAGTGGTCTACCGGAATCCCTTCAGACTAGACTTCAGTACGCCACGTCGAAGCCAGTCTGGAACACACACACCAGCACCATCTTTTCCAACTGAACGGAACCCCTCTCTCCCCGCATGGCTTATTTCCGTTTCTTTTTAATTTATAGCTCGCGTAAATTGTTCTAAAAAAATTAAAGAGACAAAACTTTGAAAAACCCATAACAGGATTCGACAAACACAATTATTTACCACATTTTGGTTAAAACCGCGTTAAAATCCAACCAGCCGTTTTCGACTATACCGCATCTTACTAAACCGCGATTTTCCGCGAAACTATATGGAATATCGAAAAAATTAAATATGCACATCATTAAGAACACATCAGGGTACAACTTGTTCAAATTTGATTTTTTTTTGTCGGATAGTTTTTGACAAAAAAAATCGCAAAGTGGACAAAGTTGCCAGCACCGTCAAAAATAGGCTACTTTTTTCATTTAACTCGCGATTTTAGGAAAACCGCGGACTCGGAAATTTTCAAATTCACATATGTTACGTAGAAATGTTCAGTGAATAGAACAAAGCTAACCGCGATTTTTTTCATCGGACGGTTCTCGATATATCGATCTTTAAACTGACGAGAATTGACTTTTCAAGTTATACCGAGATTTATTTAACTGGAGTTTATCTAGCGACTGAAGAACCGGCCCTTAGTGTTCCTTTCTTCCGCCACAAACGTATATTTATAATCCGGTAGCAAAAACTATAATTAAGAACGACGTCACACACCGACACTTTCAATTTTTTTGCTGAAGCACTTGCTCCGGAACTATTCGGTACCTCGTCCTTTTCAGGGTTTTGTACGTTATATTGATTGCCACCGTATCGCCGACGACATGGACGGCTTGAACGATAATTGGGTTCACTTTCACTCACTTTTCACAACAACGATGTAAATCGACTTCACTGTATCAAAATCACCATTGCTTCTCAATTGAAAGGTAAAGCGCGCATAGCTCTCGTATACATACGTATGGAGCGCGTTACTGAGCAACTTTTTTCGACATCAAACAAGTTTTATTACCTTAAATAAACGAATATTATGATATACAGATACGTTTAAAGATGCCTCTCTGCCACATAAAACTAAAGAGGCCCTTTGGAAACTTTGTCCGCTCCTCACACCCGCTCCATTATAAAATCGTATTGAGTACTTCATGTACAATGAGGGTTAGGGTTCTATTCAATTTCATAAGGCAATTAGAGTGATGTTAGCCTCAATCTCATGCAATAACGCGATATCACTATTTCACATAGTGTAGTTTTTTTTTTAATGGGTTAGAAAAATAAAAAAATAAAAATACTGGCATGTTTAGTACACTTTAGGCAATATGTGGTCGAAATTTAGAGCTTCTTCGCCGATTGTACGAAATCGCGTACATTTTGTCATTCTACCTGTGACTATTACTATATGAGTGGTAGAAAAAATTTGAAATTATCACACATTATAAAGAATTAAATTTCGCGTCCAACGAAGGTGGTCTCGATTTTTTCTACCAAGTAGTTTTTTTGTTATTCGCGTTCAAAGCGAGGGGGAAAAAACTTTTGAATTCGATAATAATTAGAAAATTTACAGAACCAGAAATTGCACCGGCCATAAAGCTATAACCAAATGAAGGAACACCAGGTCCAAAGGACTTTATCGCTTCATAACTCGTCCAATACATAGCCGAAAACGGCACATCCCTTAATAAAGTAGCAAAGACACCTTTCCAAAGCCCCCAAATTCCGTCTTGTTTTATTAAAACTTTGAGAGCCTCGCCAATTTCAAAATAAGAGAGTCTAGTTGATTGCATTTTTGTTCGAATTAATTCCAATGGGCTAACTAACGATGCTGAAATGATACGGGCGGTTCCCCCTGCCACTAAAGGAATCCACATTGGTTGTTCTTTCGATAAGTTTTGATTTCGATTCAAATTGTGACGATCTTTCAAATTTAACCTTAACTGTTCGTAAGTTACAAAATAAATTACAGTCGCGGGAATTGCCAATACTAAAGTCGGACTTAAACCGCTCCACAACGATGAAAGGCCTTCCGATTTTGTAATTTTAACAAAAGCATCCTAAAAATTTGCAAAAAATTCTTAATATAATAAATTTTTTAATAATTTTTTATGTAACCATCGTTCCATTAAACTGCCCCGGTCTATTAAACCATAAATTCTTTTGAGGTTCGCACCCACAAATGTGATCCATTAACCCGTTACAATATAAAAAACATCTTGACATCGCCTTTTTTTGCGCTTGCATGCGTATTTTTACGACGTCCAATGGGGTAACTACGAATTAAAGAAAAATTTAATATCGTTTTTAGTATATTTTAAAAAATTAAATACCAAAAAATGAGGTTATGACGGCGCCGGTGCAGGATGCGGCCACCTGCTGGGCGGGCGTTGTTCGAAATCGAGGATCATCGATGTCCCGTGTTTTCTCCACGTTATCATTCATCTTAAACTTAGTTCGGTCGGTTAAAAGCTTATTTTGTGTCGGTTAAAGGTCCCGAAATGTAGCATGTTTCTTCAGAAACGTCAAAACAACACGCGATGGTGACATTGCGCGTGCGCTCATTGTTCCGCCGTAATTTAGCAAGAAAATAAATTTACGATTACATCGCACAATTTTAAAGATAAAAATTAAACGGGAACTGATTTATATGAAATTTTGTTGTTTTTTTTTGGATTTTGTAAGAGTTGTGGTTAGAGTTTTGATGACATTTGGACTGTCAAAATTTTGTTTTTCTTTTTCGTTGATAGATGGCGGCGTATGAAAGATTTAATTCAAAATTTTTTATAGTTTTAAAAATTATTTTTTGTTTAATTCCTTTAAAGATAATAATAATTTGATAATAACTTTGATATTTCCCACATGTAGGTTTTTTATTTGTATTCATCTTTTAATTTCTGTTTTAAAATTTCTTATTTTACACTAGCAGCTAGTGCTAGATTGTACATTTTTAAACTAAAAGTGGAACTAATACAAAAAAAATCAAATATAACGTGTTAAGAATTAAAATAAAAACAACTATAATTAATACAATCTTTTCAAATTATCAATTTTTAATTTCCCTGTGAACAGTACAGAAATGGAATTCATTATTATCTTTCTAATTACTGTTTATATAAAAAAATGTTCAAATAAAACGTGTTCAGAATTAAAATAGGAACAACTTTTATTAACACAATTTTTGGAAATTATTAATTTTTCTTTTCCTTGTCAACAGCACAAAAATGGAATGCGGTGTTATCTTTCTAATTACTGCTTATATAAAAAAAATGTCAAATAATACATGTTCAGAATTAGAATAGGAACAACTTTTTTTAATACAATTTTTGGAAATTATCATGTTTTAATTTCCCTGTGAATAGTACAGAAATGGAATTCAATGTTATCTTTCTAATTATTGTTTGTATAAAAAAAATTTTCAAATAAAACGTGTCAAGAATTAAAGTAGGAACAACTTTTATTAATAAAATTTTTTGAAATTATCAATTTTTAATTTCCCTGTGAACAGTACAGAAATGGAATTCAATGTTATCTTTCTAATTATTGTTTGTATAAAAAAAATGTTCAAATAAAACGTGTCAAGAATTAAAATAGGAACAACTTTTATTAATACATTTTTTTGAAATTATCAATTTTTAATTTCCCTGTGAACAGTGCAGAAATGGAATTCAGTGTTATTTTTCTAATTATTGTTTGTATAAAATTTCTTTTCAAATAAAACATGTTAAGAATTAAAATAGGAACAACTTTTATTAATACAATTTTTTGAAANTCTAAAACCGACAAAATTTTTTTGACTACGTCATCAAATTTTCTGTAAAAAAGTGTCCATATAATGTCTTAGTTATAATACTCCACCTATAATAATAACCAAGATAATTACATTTGCGGGTTTTACGATATTTTCAATTTTGGTCTCTAGCGGAAAAACAAAAGACGATAGCCCTATGAGGTTTTCGGCATTAACAGTTTCTCGAAAAACGAGATCATGACATGTCAGCTACTTTTCTTCTAACTCTTATAGTTTTCGAGTTAGCCTATTCGGACATCGAATTTGAACCACCCTGTACATTTTTAATGAACTAAAAGTAGAACTAATACAAAAAAAAATCAAATAATACGTGTTAAGAATTAAAATAGGAACAACTTTTATTAATACAATTTTTTGAAATTATCACTTTTTAATTTCCCTGTGAACAGTACAGAAATGGAATTTAATGTTATCTTTCTAATTATTGTTTGTATAAAAAAAATGTTCAAATAAAACGTGTTAAGAATTAAAATAGGAACAACTTTTATTAATACAATTTTTTGAAATTATCAATTTTTAATTTCCCTGTGAATAGTACAGAAATGGAATTCAGTGTTATTTTTCTAATTATTGTTTGTATAAAATTTTTTTTCAAATAAAACATGTTAAGAATTTAAATAGGAACAACTTTTATTAATACAATTTTTTGAAATTATCAATTTTTAATTTCCCTATGAATAGTACAGAAATGGAATTCAATGTTTTCTTTCTAATTATTGTTTGTATAAAAAAAATTCAAGTAATACGTGTTAAGAATTAAAATAGGAACAACTTTTATGAATAAATTTTTTTGAAATTATCAATTTTTAATTTCCCTGTGAATAGTACAGAAATGGAATTCAATGTTATCTTTCTAATTATTGTTTGTGTAAAACAAAATTTCAAATAAAACGTGTTAAGAATTAAAATAGGAACAAGTTTTATTAACACAATTTTTTGAAATTATCAATTTTAAATTTCTCTCTGAACAGTACAGAGTGGTTCAAAAATTTGACATTCAATTTGATGTCCAAATAGGCTAACTCGGAAACCATAAGAGTTAGAATAAAAGTAGCTTAAATGTCATGATCTCGATTTTCGAGAAACTGCTAATGCCGAAAACCACAAACCGCTATCGTCTTTTGTTTTTCCCCTAGAGGCCAAAATTGAAAATATCGTAAAACCAACAAGTGCAATTATCTTGGTTATTATTATAGGTGGAGTATTATAACTAAAACATTATATGGACACTTTTTTACAGAGAATTTCATGACGTGAAATTTAGGATTTCATGAAAAAAATTTTTTGGTTTTAGATTTTGAGATATCAAGACAATTTTCGTTTTTTTTAAATGGAAACAACTACTGATTATTTGCTTATTAAATTCCTTATTTTTTTCTGATTACAAAACCATAGGGTTTAACAGGTCTATATCTTATTGTATTAGAATATAGCTAAAAATTAACTTTTTTTTAGTGTCGTCAAAGAAATTAAATTTACAGTTTCCTGTAAATTATAACTAAAAATTAAAAAAAAACTGATTTCTGATATTTGAAACAAATACATTTGTTGAACTATTTAATTTATATTTGTTTTACACAAAAGTTGTTATTATTTCACATTTGTTATTAATATTTAATGTTATTATTAAATATATATAATAAAATATTAATATATATTATTAAATGACTTAATAAATTATTGATAGATGGCGCACATATATCTTTGTTTTAAGGTTTGACAACTTGTCACTGCATCTCACCACTTATTTACAAAAATATTGCCGTCTTGTTGCCTTTGGTGTTGCAAAAATAGCAGTAAGAAGGTCTTTCGACTCTTAAGAGTACCACGAGAAAGAAGAATGGAGTTTTGGCGTAATGTTATCAACATAACTACAGAGTTTTAAATTTCCCGCTTGACTTTCGAGCCAAAATGGCGGCAACCCGCGGTACTTTGTAAATCTAGGGACTTTATTTTTTTTTAATTCAAATAAACATAGTATTATAGTGAGTTTAGACATGCATGGTTTTAGTGGCGCCAATAAAAACTGGCGCGCCATTAAAATTAAATTGCATGTGTAAACATCAACTGTCATGCAAGTTGAAATCATGCATGCATGGATCGGAAAAGTCTGCACCCTTCTGAAATCACTGGCGCCAGTGATGAATTTAAAAACATGTAACCATGACAACATAGATGAGTACCTACAAAAACACATAATTTTTTAATGTCAAATTTAGGTTATGTTTCATTGCATTCAAATTAAATCCCAATTACGTTAACACATTCAACGATAACGTTTAATTATCTACATTAAACCTAGAATATATCTATTTTCGTTTCGGTTGAGGTCCTAATTTGTGTATATAGTTGTAGTTTATATAGTTTATTATGGCTAGAAAAGTGGTCGGCAGAACTGGCGTGTTATTTATTTTTATTTCGCATATGTAGTGTAAACCTTTACTGGCGTGCAAATTGAACTGGCGCCACTAAATCCATACATGTCTAAACCCACCTTAAGTTGCAAGTTTTATTTTATTTTAATTGTTTCTATGGTTACATATTGTAAATTGAACTTGAAAAATTTTTAATTTAGGAAAAGTATAATTTTTTGCACAAAAATGGGAATAATTAGTTAATTTCTATAGTTAGAATTTCCACTATTTTTAAGCCAGTATTTAGGTGCTTTGGAGCCAATCGCCAAATAGTGGAGTTGAAACTTTCATTGGCATTTTAAGTGTGGCCCCCCAAACATCTTATTAATAAATTTTCTCGGGATAAATCTTCATAAATTGAATATATGATATGTGTTTCTGAACATCTGGATGCAATGGCGTTGGATGCTTCATCAAGGAATCCGACCCATTTGATTACCTTTTTGCCACTCGCACCAGCTCTCGGATCCTGACGGACAATATTGGTGATTTGGATGTTCAACTGTAGACCATATGTGGTAATAAGTACCCATTATCGCTTTTTTCATGTCCTCTGCACTGTTGATATTTCTACGGATAGCAAGACCGTAGTATGTCGTAAATTTTTTGATTAGAGCATCTGTCAATTTTCCTTTTCCGCCAAGTTTGTATGTATATTTATGTTTCGTAGTCGAGAGTTCGTCCTCTTTTCAACATGTCCAATACATTCATTTTTAATTACTGGAAAATCGTCGCCATATGGATTTTGTTCTAAAATTGATTTGAACGTTTTGGAATCTCCGTCCCCTATACAGTCGCCGTACTTTACACCAAACTTTTTTCGGATCTCAAAAACATCTCTACAATTGCATCGACTTCCATTTTACCGGCAGACCCTTCGTGAGTGACCAATAAATATATTTATATTTATACATAAATATATATCTTCTCTATTTTCTTTATTTTTATAAAATGTACAGGCTTGACAGTAACTGCTTTTTACAGCTACATCGATAACTTTACCGGAATAGTACCCAATAAGCGATGTTACGCCGTATAATGATTTGAATCTGCGCTTTTCCAAGAACTATCACCAGACACTTTTAAATTCAAGATTGGCCTTTCTTGCCCTTCGTTTTCTTTCTTTTCTTCTTTAACAACTGTTCCGCTGAAATACACGAACACCAATTTGGTGGCTGAATGCTGATGTTTAACAATAAAATAAAAATTGCAAAATAAATTTATTCTTTAAATAATTTGAAATTAAAACTTCATAGAATCAAGAGGTTAAACAAGATGTTGCTATAAAAATAATCGATTTTTTTGATAACGTAAATCACGCGTGAGTCACGTGGTTCATATGTATGATATTTACGAAGAACGCGCACCGGGAAAATACGCTGTTTTAACGGAAGTACTTAGAACTTCGCTTTAAAATTTTGTTATCACATTCTTAAGATATTCAGGCAACTTTTTATGGAAAAAAAAAATGTTTGAGTTTTTTGACGGTTCTAAATGAATTTCCCCCCTTAAGACTGTTTTTCAGATTCACGAAAAAACGAAAAATAAAAAAAATATAGGCGAAAAAGTAATTTTTTTGTTTTTTGGCCATATTTTAAAAACTAAGGTTAAGTTGTGGTTCTGTTACGTTTGTTTTGGGGAACTACACCATTATATTAGTATTGATACTGGGTATAATTTTTTTTAATATTTTTTTTTATTATTCAGCAAATCTAAGTGTTCATATAAAAAAAATATTTTACAAGTATGATTATTTGCAACGCAATATAAGTAGCTCAAAATGTTATCATTAGAAAATACAAACAAAAAATAAAAAAAAAAGTTTTAAAGCTGGGATTTTCACAGAAGTGCATATTTTTTCTTATCCTTTTTTTCTACACCGATATAAATTATTAAATAGAAAAAATAACATTTTTTTAATATTACAGTTTAATCAGGGGGAAAGAAAATTGATTCAATTTGTGCAGCAACCACGTTTTCACTTTTACTTATTATTAGTTTTATAGAAGCAGCACATTTTGAACATTTTCCTATCAATAAAAGAAAAAAATAGTCGAACTAAAAGGTTTTTCTGTGAATTGCTCTTTGACCTTGCTCGTCATATTCGCGTTTCGTTACCCACATCTTCTTAAAAGTATCTAAAGCTGCCAAAATTGATCCACCTATCCATGTGGAGTACAATCGTTCTTGTGGTGCTGAAATCTTTAAACAACAATTAAACATTTCTTTATAAGAATTTTTTTTATTAAAATTTCTTACCTTTATTTGTACATCTTTAGGAGCAAGCTTTTTAAATTCTGATAACAACCTTTCACCAAAACCCTTTTTTAAAAATAATTATAAATAATAAAATAAATTTATCTAAATAAAGTACTCACTTTAAATAAAGTAGATCCCCCAGATAAAACAATATTCCTAAATAATACTTTACGTAGATCCAAATCAGATTTTTGAATGGAATACATCAGCACTTCATGTAACCCTTCACTTTCTTCTCCAATTAAAAACGGTCTAAATAACACTTCAGGAGCTCTATATCTAGCGGGGCCTATTTTAATTGAACTACCATCTGGAAGAACATAATTTACATGCTCTGTTTCAACTGATTCTTCTTTAATTGGGTTGTTAGCCAAATAACAAATTTTTTCTTTTATTGTTCTTACAGTTTCAAATTCAGCTGTTGTCTTAAAATTAAGTCCTTCTTTACGAAGCAAAGTCCTTCAATTAAAATTATTAAATTAATTTAATATCACTAAAATAACTTATAACCTTACTTTAAGTATCTACTAACATCTCGACCAGCGACATCAATTCTCATAATACTATGTGGCATAGCAAAACCTTCATAAATAGGTACAGCATGTGTTACACCATCTCCAGAATCTAAAACTACACCTGTAGTTCGACCTGTTGAGTATCTAAACATGTTTATTATTAATTTATTTATTTTTAAAGGAAAAAAGTCTACATACAAACTTAAAACAGCTTGCATAGAAATAAAAAGAGCAGGCACGTTGAAAGATTCAAACAAAATCTCAGCTGATTTCTCTCGATTTGGTCTAGGGTTTAATGGAGCCTCTGTTAATAATACAGGGTGCTCCTCAGAAAATGTACTCAATTGCTCTTTGCTGTAAACATAACTCCAAATTTTTTCCATATCATTCCAATCGGTCACAATTCCATGTTCCATAGGGTATTTAATAGTGAGTAAACCACGGTGTTCTTCCGCTGTGGGGCCAATAAAAGTGTCCCCTTCTAAACCCCCCGCCATAACGCGAACATGTTTTGGAATTCCGATACTGAAAAATGAAAAAATACTATTAAATCTTATGAATGTACGAAAGTGATAAATTCGTACTAATTAGGAAATCTGCATTTTGGGATTTGATCACCGGCGAATCCAGCTTTAATCACTCCAGAACCCTACACAAACATAATTTTTTTTTTAATGTCTTACATACTAATTATATAACGCTTACGTTATCTATGACCACGGGTTGATTGAGAATCACGTCGTACGCTTCCATTTCAACCCCGTTTTATAGGATTACACACCTAAATGTATGACAAATTACTAAACTTAAGCACGGAATTGCAGGTTAACTTTTTTGACAGATAAACGTCACTTTTAGTTGGGAGTTTTCTTTAGAAATGGTTTATAACTATACTAAATAATAATTTTCTTTTCTTTAAATTAATATTGTAATTTATTTCGTCACTAGTTAATAAAAAGTAAAATTTTTTGATTTCTTTTAGAATAATTTCAATTAATTCTTGTAATAATAGATGGCGACACTGGAGATATAATTAGCGTGACGAAAGCAAAAAGTAAAATTATTGTCTCTGATTATTCTGTAGCAACCAGTAAATAATAAATCAAACTACATATAACAGTTATTGTGTGTTATTACTAAATAACTGAAGACGCCCTGAACCCAAAACTTTCTAGTTCTACGTTTAATGTCAGTCTAGTTTTGCACTATCACTTGAACTAACACTAGACCAGCTAGATCTAGAACTAGAAACATTCGGGTTTAGCCACACGTCTCTCAAGACGGCTAAACACAAATGTTTCTAGTTCTACGTCTAGTGTTAGTTCTAGTATTGTACAGGGTGTCCAAATTTCGATGGGTTTGCAGGGTATCTCAGTTATTATGAAAGATAGAAAGTTGCGGCTTTCGCGAACCTGAGCTACTTTTTTGTAAAACTTACAATGACGCAAACCAAATTTTCATAGCCCTCTTCGTTTTTGATATACAGAGAGTGTTTGAAATTTCACCTCCTGTATCTCGGCTATCCGGAAACTTAGTAAAAAAGTAAAAACGGTTTGTAATAGATTTTTTCACGTGGAATCCAATGGTGCACGTAGAATTTTTCTAGTCATCACGGTTTTTGAGTTATAAACACAACTCAAATACCGAATACTCAACTTCTAAAATACTTAACTCTTTATAACTCAAAAACCGTGATGACTAGAAAAATTCTACGTGCACCATCGGATTCTACGTGAAAAAATTTATTACAACCGGTTTTTACGTTTCCGGATAGCCGAGATATAGGAGGTGTCTGAAAATCGTAAATTTTGAAACACTCCCTGTATATTAAAAACAAAGAGGGCTATGAAAATTTTGTTTGCGCCATTGTAGGTTTCACAAAAAAGTAGCTCAGGTTCGCGAAAGCCGCAACTTTCTATCTTTCATAATAACTGAGATACCCTGCAAACCCATCAAAATTTGGACATCCTGTACACTGTCACTAGAACTAACACTTAACCTAGAAGTAGAATCATTCGGGTTTAGCCGCCTTGAGAGACGTACGGCTAAACCGGAATGTTTCTAGTTCTAGGTCTAGTGTTAGTTCTACTTTTAGTTCAATTAAAATATACAACAACCTAGCGACAAATAATTAAAACTACAACTAACACCTAGACCTAGAACTAGAAAGTTTCGGGATCACCCGTGCGTCTTCAGATTCACGCGTCTTTCACTTCCATTTTTGTGCTGTTCACAGGTAATTAAAAATTGATAATTTAAAAAAATAGTATTAATAAAAGTTGCTACTATTTTAACTTTTAACATATTTTATTTGAAAATTTTATTGATACAAACAATACTTGGAAAGATAACATTGAATTCCATTTCTGTACAGGTTGGTTCAAATTCGATGTCCGAATAGGCTATCTCGGAAACTATAAGAGTTAGAAAAAAAGTAGCTTACATGTCATGATCTCGTTTTTCGAGAAACTACTAATGCCAAAAACCTCAAAGCGCCGCACTATGGGGCAGGCAATCCTATTTCTAGGAAAAAAATTTTTTCTCTAAAAAAAGATTTCTTTAGTTACTTTTATAGAGAATCTGTGAACAACCCATACAATGTCCTTTTACAAATTCCTGAGGTTAAAATAGGTCGATTTAACAAAACATATCCCAGTAATTCGAAATCCAACCCATTGCTAGTTATAACTCTTAGAATATAATTATTTTCAAAGAGAGAATTGTAAGAGAAACGGCTTGAATTACGATGTTCAAAATTTGCGAATATATTTCTATTCCAAATAAATCTTACCTTTTTTTTAACTCTTATAAGGGTGTTTTTTACATAACTAGGCTTTTTTTCTCTTACAATTATCGTCTCTCAAGACGGCTNACTTGATAGACATTTCAGACATAACCTCAATATAAGAAAGCTGTCATTTCTGTTATATTTTATTTTTTGATTAGTAGGCCGTGTCAGAACTGTGGAATAATGGCTTCATTATTCAACACTTTGTCAGTCATGTGTAATGCGTATCATTACCCATCAAAAATCAATTGTATAACGAATAGATAATTCAATAGTTGTAGATAAAATATTTTAAATGCAAATTTATGTAATAACACACTATGTTATTCCTCCCAATTCGGCACACATTTGAAGACGACTTCTAAATTCTTTATAAGAAGTACGAATTTCCGCCAGTGGTAGAGATTCTATCGCTTTAATTATTCTTAGTTTTAATAGTTCTGCATCATCTTGTTATAAATAAAAATAAAAATCCATAACTGTAAGATCAGGACTACAAATAGTCCTGATATTCCATATTTTACAAATAGTCCATATTTTCAAAATACCTGACAGTTTTATCACATCATTCTTACGAAAAGTAGTTACATGTATTATTTAAATTAAACGTTGTGAAAACTCTGACAGAAGAAGAACTTTCGTTGGTTACTGTTGAAGACTGGTTGAAGTGTTGTCAAAATGTTAAAGTTGGAAATAATTATTTAGAAAATGAGGTTCGAATTGATGTGGCAACAGAAAGTTTAATTATTACAGCTTCTAATAGTGAAACTTCTAGTGAGGACGAGTTTAAAAATTTATCAGATTAGCAGCTGTGGGTCGGTTAATCCAATAAAAGTTTCTTTGTTCCATTTTTTTATCACCTGGTTTATTTAAAAAGAAAATTGACTTACATTACACTTAGAACTAGAATCATTCGGGTTTAGCCGCACGTCTCTCAAGACGGCTAAACCCGAATGATTCTAGTTCTAGGTCTTGTGTTAGTTCTAGTGCAAAACTGGAACTAACACCAGACCGAAAACTAGAAACATTCTGGTTTAGCCACACGTCTCTCAAGACGGCTAAACCCGAATTATTCTAGTCTAGGTCTTGTTTTAGTTCTATTTTTAATTCAATAAAAATATACAATAATCTAGCGCTGAATTATAATTAAAACTAGAACTAACACTAGACCTAGAACTAGAAACTTTCTATTTCTAGGTTTAGTGTTAGTTCTAGTTTTACACTAGCACTATCATTAGAACTAATTAGTTCTAATGCTAGTCTTACACAATAATAGTGAAATAAATCGCGATTTTGAATTTTTTTTTATATTTCAATAAATATTTAATGAAGAAATTAATTTGAGTTAATAAGCATTAAGAAAACACTTACTTCCAGCACTGTCATTAGAACTAACACTAAACTTAGAACTAGAAAGATTTGGACTTAGCCATCTTTAGAGACGTATGGCTAAACCCAAATGTTTCTAGTGTTAGTTCTAATGCTAGTGTTTTTGCTAATAATAATTTGCTAATTCAATTGACCCATGCGTGACGTCACGAACGTGCCGTCTAATTGTGTACTTGCGAATAACTTTTTCAGAATGAATCAAAAGATAAGAATTTGGGATAAATTTAAAAATGAA
The DNA here is from genome assembly GCF_000648695.1 of Onthophagus taurus. Taxonomy (NCBI): domain Eukaryota; kingdom Metazoa; phylum Arthropoda; class Insecta; order Coleoptera; family Scarabaeidae; genus Onthophagus; species Onthophagus taurus. The sequence continues at coordinate 171,767 of NW_019281045.1, forward strand.
ATTACATTAAAATCAAATATTTATTTTTATACACAAGTCTCGAATATAAATTACACTATATTAGGCATAAATTATTAATTTTATACTTTTTTTCATCATATTGAGATTTTATTTTTTATCTTAATTTATAATTTCTTAAGAAATAGTACATATTATATTAAATCTATACGTATTCAACATGTGGAAATGACAAAATTACAACAGATCGTTACGGTTACATTCATTTTATAATACAGCTCGACGAAATAAATACTTGCGGTAAAAAGTCAATTTAAAAAGAAAATCGATGGGGAAGGGGTAATAGACACATACAGGATGACAAAATCATTCTTTTTCATAGTATCTCTTTCCTATTATCTTTTTCTCTTTCAAATTCCATTTTGGTTATTTCACCCTGTATAAATCCATGATTAATTCATAATAAATCCATAATGGTGATGACTTATTACATCTTATTTACTTACGTATAAACATCATCATTCAGTTTAAGTGTTTTACACATTCATTATTTAGTTTTATAATACCCTACACACTACCAAAATATTTATTGGTTTCCTTTTTTATTTTGAGGGGGGCGGGGAAGTTTTTAGGGGTTTAAGTTGGTTTGGCCTTTATCGCCACTACTCACATTAAAATAAAATACTAAAAAGGTAGCTATTGAAGTCAGTTCTTGCCACGTGTCGCCTTCTTTATTTATTTACTTTTTTTTTCGAATTACTAGGTATCATTTATTTACACATATAAAAAAGTTTTATTTTTCTTTTTAAAGTTAACTAAAAGTTCGCATCGCTTTTTCTTTTCGTGGTTGTTTTCTTTTTAATTTAATATCACGTTATGCATTTTTACGAGTACAAATGATTAAATAAACATACATAATGGATAATTATATAATTAGAATTACTCATAAAATAATTATATATGCTTATTTTCTTATTTATACCCTGTTTATGTTGGGTAAATAGATACCGAGCCATTTTTTTTTCTTTCTTAATTCAAATAACGTTTTTATTTATAATACTGACAAAAAGCTTAACCAAATCTACCACCATTGCATCGCTCTCATATGATTTTCCACTTTTCTTTTCATCCACAATCCGAATACATAAAAGAACGTAGCCAATGTAATAAAGTACAAAAAAGCTTTTAAAGTACAATAACTCGTCTTTTTCTTTTCAATTTCTACCATATTTTCAATATCGTTTCGTAAATAATTTTTCTCGTTCTTCAAAAAATCATCCGTGGACGAAGATTGCGAAAGCATTTGAGGGTTAATTCCGTGGGCTGGGGTTGGGCGACGACTTGGTACGTAAAAAGTTAATCGATACGCGTTCGTATTGATACCACCACCATCTTCATCTCTACTTCCTTCCGTTCGTTCATTATCGAGTAACGGTGACGATTGGGGTGGTAACTTTTGTTGACCGTCTGTTAATGTGTTGTGAATAGTGGCGTCTGTCAGTCAGTAACATTTTTTGGTACAAGCGCATTTACGCACGACATCGATGTCTTTTGTGTAACGGGTTCCATCGTTACATATTAAACGAACCTAAATAAAAAAAGAAAATATACACTTATACCATGAATTTCACTTAAAATACAATATACAAAAATATATTTCCATAAAAATCATCATCTTAATTTGTCGCACATAAAATACAACATGTCTGAATGTTTCTGGTTGTAGGTGTAATGTTAGTTCTAGTGATAGTGATATGTAATGCTTGTTAATATAACGTATTCACTATGTTCTATACAGTTATCGGCTATTATAAGAGATAGAGCAACTGTTAAATAGGTAATGTTTCGCAGAATTCAATGCTCGCAACAAATCATAATCATCATAATGAAAAAACTGAAATTTGCTGATATTAATTTTTACTAATAAGTCGATAACGTAATGCAACTGAATCGGTCATTTTAAAAACCACATACAGGGTGCCCATTATGTATGGAATATTGTATATATCTTGGCAAGTATCAACTTTATAAAAAAACATTTTATACAAAAGTTGGTTAGTATTTTATTTGCCATAATAAGACACCATTCAATTGTTTTTATTTCAGAAAACAAATGAGCAACGAATAACATTTAATTTTTNGGCGACGACTTGGTACGTAAAAAGTTAATCGATACGCGTTCGTATTGATACCACCACCATCTTCATCTCTACTTCCTTCCGTTCGTTCATTATCGAGTAACGGTGACGATTGGGGTGGTAACTTTTGTTGACCGTCTGTTAATGTGTTGTGAATAGTGGCGTCTGTCAGTCAGTAACATTTTTTGGTACAAGCGCATTTACGCACGACATCGATGTCTTTTGTGTAACGGGTTCCATCGTTACATATTAAACGAACCTAAATAAAAAAAGAAAATATATACTTATACCATGAATTTCACTTAAAATGCAATATACAAAAATATATTTCCATAAAAATCAGGGCGTACCTACTCAATTTGTTTCACATAAAATGCAACATGTCTGAATGTTTCTGGTTGTAGGTCTAATGTTAGTTCTAGCGATAGTGGCATGTAGCGCTAGTTAACATAAGATATTCACTATGTTCTATATTTTTATTGAACTAACACTAGACCTAGAACTACAAAGTATCGGGTTTAGAAGCGCGTTTGGAGATGTGTCGCGAATGTCTAGTGTTAAGTTCTAGTATTGTACTAGCACTATCACTAGAACTAACACAAGATCTAGAACTAGAGTCATTCGGGTTTAGCCGTCTTGAGAGGCGTGCGGCTAAACCCGAATGATTCTAGTACTAGGACTTGTGTTAGTTCTAGAATTACACTTGCACTGTCACTAGAACCATCATTAGACTTAGAAATAGAAATATTTGGGTTAAGCAGTACATCTCTTAAGACGGCTAAACCCGAATGATTCTAGTTCTAGATCTAGTGTTAGTTCTAGTTTTACACTAGCACTGTTACTATACAGAACTAACACTATACCTAGAACTAGATCCATTTGGGTTTAGCTGCACGTCTCTAAAGATGGCAAAATCCGAATGATTCTAGTTCTAGATCTATATACAGGGTGGTTCATTTAACGTGAGACAAGCGATTATCTCGAAAACGACTCATTTCACATAAAAATGAACCAAATGAAAGTTGTTCTGTGCGAAGGGGGAAACCATACGACGATAACATTTTTTGACCTTGACCTTATTTTCAAGGTCATATGAAGGTTACGACCAATTTTTTAAATGGCACCTTATGTTTTTGATTGTAAAATCTGAATCTATGGATAAAAGTAAAATAATTAAAAAAAAAAGAATTACAGTATGGTTTTGCCAGTACGATGGCGAAACATCTTTTGTAGACAAAATCTAAATAATTTTTTTATTCAAATAGTTTTAAATATTGTTTATTTATAAAGAAATGATTAAACTATACTATTAATCAACAGCAAGTATAAAATTTATAATAAATGTTCAAATATTTCCCCAACCACTTTAATACATTTATTAACCTTTTTACTAAAACTTTTTTTACATCTTAAAAGGTTTTCTTGGCTACTATTTCTGCATGCATTTCTTATCCGCTCTTTCATATTTTAAATAAAGATAGATAATAAAGTAAGTATCATTAATTTTCATATTTTGTTGCTTTACATATTACATTAAATTTGTAACCGCTTGGTGTCAAAAGTTTTGTAAGTTTACATACGACTATAACTGTACTATCCGGTGCACTTCAAACTTTAATCTATAAGGAATTATACTTCTCACTTGAAACTTTGCCAGCTGCCGTTATTCTCTTTTTTCTTGAGATTTATTCTTTTATAACAACATTGGGGCAAGTGAGACACTACTGACTCGCTTACCCCCATCACCTAAATCAAGTCTGTTATTTTAGATTATTACTTTGGTACCGTTAATTCGTATACATAATTGCAAATAATATGGTTCACAATTAAGTACGAAAAACAAACAGAGGAACAACATATTCAAACGACGCCATGGATCGTGCACTAGAGATCGTTAAAAGTGGCGAAATGTCAATAACTAACCTTATTAATATTTCAAGATGATGGATATTCAAGTCATAAGTCATTAGAATGTATAACACTGGCTAAAGAGTGTGGGGTGTTATATCGACGTTACCACTCCATACATCAAATAGATTCCAGGCGCTTGACGTTAGAGTTTTTGTACTTACTAATTATCCTGGTTGTACTCACAAAAAAAGATTAAGAGTTGTTAAATCAGGTGATCTGGCAGGCCAGGAAATTAGACCTCCCCTTCCAATCCATGGCGCAGCATAATCCCGATCTAAAGCTTCACATGCAATATGTGAAAAATTCTAGACACCCATCATTTTGCAGTCACATATTTTGTGTTTCTTCTCTGCTCAAATCTACAAGTAACGTTGGTAAGACGTCATCCCTATTCAGCATACCATCAATAAAGTATGGACCGATCAATTTATTGTAGCGAACCGTAGGGTCAATTAAAGTTATTGTTCGATTTTGTTTTAATTTTCAATTTCGTAAAGGTTCTCTGTATGATTTCTTCGCTACTTTAGTTTAGTGCAATCATTTCTACTGTTCGAATTGTCGGCCAATGGAAACGATTGTTTAGATTAAGAGCATTCGGAAAGAAAGGGTTAAAAAATCTCAGACGGGAAAAAAAGCGACCAGTTCCACGGGGAGTTCCACTGGAAGACCAGTGGATTTCGAGGAGTTCCGTCGAGTCTAGTGCTAGTGGAGCTCATTCGGGGTAGAGTTCTAGTCCGATCGAGAATTCAGTGGAAATTAAGTCTGGGCTAGCTAAGAGAAGCTGGTCCGGTTCCAGTAAAGTTCGAGTTAAGTTCGGGTTGGGCTCGAGTTGGAGTTCCAGTTCCTTCAGTTAAGAATCGAGATTAAGATCGTTGATCCGTATCACAATGACAAATTAAATCTGTGTAAGTAATATTTTGTGGATCAATACTAACTGCTTTTGGTTCTGTTGATTAGTATGTCTTTCGTCTTTCGTATATTTGTTTGATAAATTTCATTCAATAATTTTTATTTGATAGATTTTATTCAATAGTTTTTGTTTAATACATTATCTTTAACAATATTTGCTTGATAGATTTTGTTCAATAGTTTTGGTTTGGTAAGTTTTGCTGATGTAATAAAAGCTATTTCCTCAATTTTTTCTAGAGCTGCCGGTGCTGATAATATCAGTATGAGTATGTTGAATATGTGTCTTCCATTTATATTACCCTACTTGACACATTTACTCAATGTTTGCATTGAAACTTCGGATGTGCCTGACTGTTGGAAGTTGTCAGTTGTGGTTCCTACCCCAAAAAAACGTGACCCATCTGAGCCTAAAGATCTGCGACCGATTAGCATATTGCCAATTTTATCTAAAGTTCTGGAAAGAATTATGTTTAATCAGTTGCATCAATTTGTTCAACTTAATAATATTTTACCGAAGCATCAATCTGGTTTTCGTAGAAACCATAGCTGCGGTACTGCTCTTCTCAAGGTAACTAATGATATTTTACAGGCTCGAGATAAAGGATTATGTACGTTGGTAGTCTTGTTGGATTTTAGTAGAGCTTTTGATAGTGTTTGTCATGACTTGCTTGTGGAATTGTTAAAGTATATTGGCTTCAGTGAATCCGCTTTAAACTTAATTGAAAATTATTTAAGTAATAGGCATCAGTCGGTTAGAATCGGTGATGCTTTGTCTGAATTTCGCTGTTTGAGCAAGTACCATAACATTACATTACATTACACCATTACATTTATTTAATAAACTTTATAGTAAAGATCAAAATTTGAATTTTCTTTTACCTTGACCAAATTTGCGTGACAAATTTCTATTTGTCGCATACGCATTGCACACACGCACGTTTATGTAAGAGCCGCTCCTTACATTATCACTAATTATGCCACACCAAACATTAACCGACTAAGATCGTTGATGTTATACTTCACGCCACCATCTCAGATTTTCAAGGCTCCAAAAGTGTATGTTATGTCTATTGACTTGTCCTTTGTTTGTAAAAGTAGACTCATCCGAGAATAGAACGTTACCAAAGAAATTGACGTCCAACCGTATTCGTTCTTGTGCCCATTGACAAAATATTAATCGATTTTCAAAATCACCTCCATAAAGCTGTTGATGCAATTAAATGTGGTATGGGTGATACTTGTTGCGCTTTAATATTCTTAAAATGCTGATCTTCGATATTCCGGCGTCAATTGCAAGTCGTCGAGTGCTAACTTGAGGATTTACCTCAACGATAGCTAATAGCCGAGTTCTTTCTTTTGATTCCACATTTCGAGTGTTAGTGAAATCATTCACAACTCTGTAAAAGGTACTTCTTGAAGGCGTATTTCGATCAGGAAAACGTTCTCGATACAAAGCTATACTATCAGCAACTTTTCTGCCACTTTTCCCATTAATAAAAATCATTTCGACTTTTTCTGCCACACTTAGAGTATCCATGATTTAATGACTTGGTTTAAACACTTTGCCTTAATGTAAAAGGATAGAATGAATTCAGAATTTGTTGCCAAGCAGCTTTTATGCAAATTTAGTTTTACCTGCTACCTTTTAAAACAATTCAACCAATTAAATCTCTGAAAGCGATATTCTGAAAATGCCGACATAAGCAGTTCCACGAACTCTTGGTTTTTATGCGATATTGTATTATCAAATTGACAAAGGCGGAGAAATGTCGGAACCTTTTAGACCTCTTTCCAAAGGTATTTCCGACTGGATTTTTTTGTTGAGCATTCTTAAATAGTATTCTAAGAATTAAGAGTTAAAGACAATGTATCGAAGCGGATAGGAAAATGTTTAAAAGTTCATAAATCTTATTTATTCTTGCTAGATTATGAATGTTAGTTAATTGTTTCTGAAGAAGTTTAAATTTTTTTCATAAGATGTTTTGCCGTTGTACTGGCAAAACCACACAGTAAAATTTTGTATTACTTTTTATATTACTTTACTTTTATCCACAGATTTTGATTTTACAATAAAATATATAGGGTGCCATTTAAAAAATTGGCCGTGACCTTCATATGACCTTGAAAATAAGGTCAACATGAAAACTTGTTATCGTCATATGGTTTCCCCCTTTGCACATAACAACTTTCATTTGGTTCATTTTTATGTAAAATGAACCATTTTCGAGATAATCTCTTGTCTCACGTTAAATGGACCACCCTGTATATATATGCGTCTAAAGACGCACGGCTAAACCCGAATGTTTCCAGTTCTAGATTTAGTGTTAGTTCTAGTTTTACATTAGCACTATCACTACAACTAACACAAGACCTAGAACTAGAATCATTCGGGTTTAGCCGTCTTGAGAAACGTGCGGCTAAATCCGAATGTTTCTAGTTCTTGGTCCAGTGTTAGTTCTAGTATTGTACTAGCATTATCACTAGAATTAACACAAGACCTAGAACTAGAATCATTCGGGTTTAGCCGTCTTGAGAGACGTGCGGCTAAATCCCAATGTTTCTAGTTCTTGGTCTTGTGTTAGTTCTAGTTTTACACTAGCACTATCACTAAAACTAACACAAGACCTAGAACTGGAATCATTCGAGTTTAGCCGTCTTAAGAGACGTGTGGCTAAACCCGAATGTTTCTAGTTCTTAGTTTTGTGTTAGTTCTAGTTTTACACTAGTAGTATCACTAATTGTAAAACTAACACAAGACCTAGAACTAGAATCATTCGGGTTTAGCCGTCATGAGAGACGTGTGGCTAAATCCGAATGTTTCTAGTTCTTAGTGTAGTGTTAGTTCTAGAATTGTACTAGCACTATCACTAGAACCAACACAAGACCTAGAACTAGAATCATTCGGGTTTAGCCGTCTTGAGAGACGTGTGGCTCTTAAGACGGCTAAACCTGAATGTTTTTACTTCAGAAGTAGGCTGAAGGCTTTTACAGTCGGTATTAATTGAACTAAAACTAGAACTAATACTAGATGACTAATTTTAGTTCAAGTATTTACCTTTCGTCTTTTGCTTTTTCTGGCATGACAACAACTGACCCCGCATCCACCGACGCATTTGGCCATTTTAAGAGGTTTCCTTGACCTACAACCATTTTCCGAGTAATACTCCCTTACTTGTTCTTTGCGACAAGTTGGAGCTGAAATAGAATAAACATTACGCAATTTAGTTTTTGAATAAATAAAACAACACCGAAACAAAAAAGTGCGGGATAAAGGCAAATAATATTCTTTTTAATACTGAATTAATTAATGGCGAAAAAAGCGATTTAAAAGCCTTAAAATAAACTTAAATCTAAATGGTTTTGATGCAAAATTTAATGAAGTATTCTATATTTTGCATCAAAATAAAAAAAAACTTTCATTCTAACATGCTTAAATCGAATCAAATAAAAAAAGGGATTCATAAAAAATGAAAATTGTTAGTACCCTTTCGATTCACTCTCATCTTTACTTACTCTCATCGTGCTCACCTTGCTCGCAGAACTTCCCCTTAAACCCTGGTTTACATTTGCAGGCGTACTCCCCCTCTCTCGACGTAGCTACACACTTACTCTCATGTTTACAGTGATTCCCTTCGCACGGGTCGATCTTTTGAGGTTCCTCCACCATTCCATCCATCTCATCATCCTGCTCTTCATCGTCCCTATCCTGTTCTAAAGACGCACACCCTGGCGAAACTTTTTGTTGCGTCGCTGCATTCCCAAAATCAACTTGTTTATGGTTTATCCATACTTCTTTCATACAACCCTTAAAACTGGTTAAGTTTCTTAAATGCCATAATGTAAACGCGGTTTGTCCCGGTTCCGGGGGGATTCCTCCGAGGTACATGGGGGTGGTTAATCTTAAATAATCTTTGGCGCCATCGTTTACTATTGAACGGGCTAAACCACGATCTACGCGAAGGGTGAAGTTTTTTTTAATCGCTAGCAGCTCAGCAATGTGGTATTGACCATCAGATACCATTTCAAAACTAATCACAAAATTATTAAATTAATAATAAATTTATTTCTTAATTTTTAATGATTACCTATACATCGTTGAAACGGGGTGATTCCCCACATCATAACTTATTCTTATTCTTCCGTTAAATAATTCTACAGCAAGATGTTCTTGGTGACCATCGTACATTAAAACACCGTTTTCTTCGGTTGTTGCAAATACTATGGTTACGTTAGCTTCCGGTTTGGTGACGAGAGGTTCAAGTTCGACGTAAGAAGTGTTATGGGTGAAACTTAAACTGGTTAAGTACTCGCAACGTTTCCCTAAAAATAATTTTGATATAAACTTTGATATAATGGAATACCTCCGCGCTAAAAAAGCGGCTAAACCGCACGTCTCCCAAGACGGCTAAGCCCGAAACTTTTTAGTTCTAAGTCAAGTGTTAGTTCTAGTTTCAGTTCAATAAAAATGTACAACAACTTAGCGCTCAATAACAATTAAAACTAGAACTAACACTAGACCTAGAACTAGAAACATTCGGGTTTAGCCACAAGTCCCTCAAGACGGCTAAACCAAAATGATTCTAGTTATAGGTCTAGTGTTAGTTCTCGTGACAGTGCTAATGATTCTGACTGTCACTAGAACTAACATTAGTTCTTGAACTAATATCATTCACTGTAAAACTCCATGTATTCTGATGAACAATGAATGATTTCTTATATAATCTGATCATCAACCTGTGATATGTGATCACTTTTAGCATATTATGGTGATCTTCCAACAATACTTTACAATTTTCAGTATATTTCTATTAAATTCAATGTCTTCTGATGATCTTTGAATTATATGTTACAATTTCTGATTATCAACCTGTAATATACAGTATGTCTCCGGATCGAGTTACAAAGAGGAAAAAAATTTTGATTACTGATTTTTCAAACTTATTTCAGCACAAATAATGCGTCGGATATGTTCAAACCACTAAATCGCACGAATTTTATACTTTAACTACAGAAGTTAACCAATTATTACCATTTTTATGTAAAAATTGGACTTTTTTCTAAATTGAAAAATTTTCTAGTTCAATTTATGATATGTAACCATAGAAACCATAAAGGTTACAACTTATGTTAGTGAAAAATATACGGACAAATCAAATTAAAATAAGGCTAAATAATTGAATAAAATATTTTAAATGTAAATGTATGTAATAACATAACACACTATGTTAGTTTGTAAGTGAACAAATCAACTATTCGGCACACATTTGAAGACAAGTTCTAAATTCTTTGCAAGAATTACGAACTTTCGCCAGTGGTAGAGATTCTGTCGCATTAATTATTCTTAGTTTTAATAGTTCAGCATCTCCTTGTAATGGTTCACAGTAAAAAAGTTATTTCAATCGCCCCCAAAAATAAAAATCCATAATTGTAAGATGAGGACTATGTGCTGGTCATAAAATGTGACTATTCGATCACAATGTGTGATGGTGAGCTAGACAACCGTTTCGCTGAAAGTACATTGACCGTATAAAATTTAAGACATTGACATAACCGCCAGTTATGTTCGCTATGCCACTGGTAACATATCCAAATATTTCTGTTGATTTACATTTTCGTCGAAGAAATATGGCCCAATTACCCCGCGATATGTTACAGCACACCACACATTTACTTTTTTGAAATGTTGACTTCGTCTAGAGAGTGTAGAATTTGGATTTACATCACTCTTCTATGGATACATATCATAAATTGAACTTTGAAAAATGTTTACATAAAAATGGGAATAATTAGTTAACTTATATAGTTAGAGTATAAAATTCGTGCGATTTAGTGGTTTGAACATATCCGACGAATTATTTATGCTGAGATAAGTTTGAAAATTCAGTAATAAAATTTTTTTTCCTCTTTGTAACTCGATCCGGGGACATACTGTGTAATCATTTTCAGCACATTATGATGATGTTGCAATGATATCTAAATATTTTCACAATATTCTTATGAAACTCAATGTATTCTGATGATCTATAAATGATTTTTTATATTCTGTAATCATCAACCTGTGATATATGATCATATTTAGCATATTATGGTGATCTTCCAATGATATTTTACGATTTTCAGTATATTTTTATAAAACTCTATATATACTGATATATTGATTATCAACCTGTAATATATGACCACTTTCAACATATTATGACAATGTTGTAATGATTTCTAAAGATGTCCACTAAATTCCTATGAAACTCAATGTATTCTGATGGACTATGAATGATTTCTTATAGTTTCTGATCAACAACCTAGATATATGATCACATTTAGCATAATATGATGATGTTCCAATGACATTTCATGATTTTTAGTATATTGCTATGATACTCAATATATTCCGATGATCTCTGAATGACTTCTTAGATTTTTTGATCACCTGTAATATATGATAACTTTTTGCATATTATGGTGATCTTCCAATGATATTTTACGATTTTCAGTATATTCCTATCAAACTTCATGTATTCTGATGATCTTTGGATTATATGTTACATTTTCTGATTATCAACCTGGAATATATGATCACTTTTAGGACATTAGGATGATGTTGCTATGATATCGAAATATTTTCACAATATTTCTATGAAATTCAATGTATTCTGATGACCTATAAATAATTTCTTATATTTTTTGATCATAAACCTGTGATATATGATCACATTTAGCATATTATGCTGATCTTCCAATATTTTACAATTTTCAGTATATTCTTATTAAACTTAATGTATTCTGATGATCTTTGGATCATCAGAACACAGACAGGGTGTATCAAATGTCTGGAATATAGCCAACAACTTCGCTATTTGTGGTTTTAAAGAAAAATGTTTCAAATACAAGTTTCTTTATTAATTATCGCGCACTTTTTGGCGATATTTGCTTGTATGTATTGTTTTTTGTTTCTTTGCTATGGCAAATAACATTCTTATTTTAAATGGGATGCATATGTTTTTTCGCATACTTTGATAGAGGATAAATCCCTCTATGCGATGAACATATCAAATCATATGGTTTTATAAAAAAAAACCGAGAAAAAATGCGTTTTCTGAAGATATTATCTGCAAATTACAATCAAAGTAGGCGCCGAAATAACGCCCTTGACAGCTTTAAATGTCAAAAAAATGACAGTTTCAACAATTATGAATAACAAATAATGTATGGGTACACACATTTGATGCAATTTCATCATTGGTTGAACTTTTGGCAGATTTTTAACACTTCCAGTATTAAGCAATTTTTTTAATATTTTGGATACTGTGGATTGTGTATCCGGGTAAATATTATTGAACAGTGTAAAAACTTCACTTTGAGTGCGTTTTCTATCACCGTACCCATACATCATTAATATTTGGATTCTTTGTTCGTTTAATTGCACCATATTTGTGTAAACTGTTAAATGTCATATTTTTGACATTTAAAGCTGTCAACGACGTTCTTCCGGCTCCCGCTTTTATTGTAATTTGCTATTTAATATTTTTAGAGAATGCGTTTTTTCTCGATTTTTTTCTTATACAACCATATGGTTTGATAAGTTCATCGCGTAGAGGGATTTATCCTCTATCAAAATATGCAAAAAAAACATATGCATCCCATTTAAAATAACAATATTGGTCGTCATAGCAACGAAACAAAAAACAATGTAAACAAGCAAATATCGCCGTAAAATGCGTCACAATTAATAACGAATTTTTTATTTGAAATATTTTTCTTTAAAACCACAAATGGCGAAGTTATTGGCTATATTCCAGACATTTGATACACCTGTATGTTACATTTTCTGATTATCAACCTGTAATATATGATCATTTTCAACACATTGTGATGATGTTGCAATATCTAAATATTTTCACAATATTCCTATGAAACTCAATGTATTCTGATGACCTATAAATGATTTCTTATATTTTTTGATCATCACCCTGTGATATATGATCACATTTAGCATGTTATGCTGATCTTCCAATGATATTTTACGATTTTCAGTATATTTTTATAAAACTCAATATATACTGATGATCTTTGGATGTAATTTTACAAATATTGATTATCAACCTGTAATATATGACCACTTTCAACATATTATGACCATGTTGCAATGATTTCTAAAGATTTCCACTAAATTCCGATGAAACTCAATGTATTCTGGTGGCCTATGAATGATTTCTTATAGTTTCTAATCATCAACCTATGATATATGATGACATTTAGCATCATTTGATGATGTTCCAATGACATTTCATGATTTTCAGTATATTGCTATGATACTCAATATATTTCGATGATCCCTGGATGACTTCTTATATTTTTTGATCATCAACCTGTAATATATGATAACTTTTAGCATATTATGCTGATCTTCCAATCATATTTTACGATTTTCAGTATATTCCTGTTAAACTCAATGTATTCTGATGATCTTTGGATTATATGTTACATTTTCCGATTATCAACCTGTAATATATGATCATTTTCAGCACATTATGATGATGTTGTAATGATATCTAAATATTTTCACAATATTCCTATGAAATTCAATGTATTCTGATGACCTATAAATGATTTCTTATATTCTTTAATCATCAACCTGTGATATATGATCACATTTAGCATATTATGGTGATCCTCCAATGATATTTTACGATTTTTTGTATGTTTTTATAAAACTCAATGTATACTGATGATCTTTAGATGTAATTTTACATATATTGATTATCAACCTGTAATATATGACCACTTTTAACATATTATGACGATGTTGCAATGATTTCTAAAGATTTCTACTAAATTTCTATGAAACTCAATGTATTCTGATGGCCTATGAATGATTTCTTATAGTTTCTGATCATCAACCTATGATATATGATCACATTTAGCATAATTTGATGATGTTCCAATGACAATTCATGATTTTCAGTATATTGCTATGATACTCAATATATTTCCATGATCTCTGAATGATTTCTTATATTTTTTGATCATCAACCTGTAATATATGATAACTTTTAGCATATATGTTGATCTTCCAATCATATTTTACGATTTTCAGTATATTCCTATTAAACTTAATGCATTCTGATGATCTTTGGATTATATGTTACATTTTCTGATTATCAACCTGGAATGATCACTTTAAAAATAATAATATGATGTAATATATGATCACTTTCAGCACATTATGATGATGTTGCAATTATATCTAAATATTTTCACAATATTCCCAACCCAATTATATTATATGACAACCAACACAATTATATTATATGAAAGTCAATGTATTTTGATGATCTATAAATAATTTCTTATATTTTTTGATCATCAATCTGTGATATATGATCACATTTTGCATATTATGGTGATCTTCCAATGATATTTTACGATTTTCAGTATATATTTACAAAACTCAATGTATACTGATGATCTTTGGATGTAATTTTATATATATTGATTATCAACCTGTAATATATGACCACTTTCAACATATTATGACGATGTTGCAATGATTTCTAAAGATTTCCACTAAATTCCTATGAAACTGAATGTATTCTGATGGCCTATGAATGATTTTTTATAGTTTCTGATCACCAGCTTATGATATATGATCACATTTAGCATAATACGATGATGTTCCAATAACATTTCATGATTTTCGGTATATTGCTATGATACTCAATATATTCCGATGATCTCTGGATGACTTCTTATATTTTTTGATCATCAACCTGTAATATATGATCACTTTTAGCATATTATGCTGATCTTCCAATGATGTTTTACGATTTTCAGTATATTCCTATTAAACTAAATGTATTCTGATGATCTTTGGATTATATGTTACATTTTCTGATTATCAACCTGGAATATATGATCATTTACAGCACATTATGATGATATTGCTATGATATCGAAATATTTTCACAATATTCATATGAAATTCAATGTATTCTGATGACCTATAAATAATTCCTTGTATTTTCTGATCATCAATCTATGATATATGATCACATTTAGCATAATATGATGATGTTCCAGGGAGATTTCATGATTTTCAGTATATTGCTATGATACTCAATATATTTTGATGATCTCTGGATGACTTCTTATATTTTTTGATCATCAACTTGTAATATATGATAACTTTTAGCATATTATGCTGATCCTTCAATGATATTTTACAATTTTCAGTATATTCCTATTAAACTTAATGTATTCTGATGATCTTTGGATCATATGTTACATTTTCTGATTATCAACCTAGAATATATGATCATTTTCAGCACATTATGATGATGTTGCTATGATATCGAAATATTTTCACAATATTTCTATGAAACTCAATGTATTTTGATGACCTATAAATAATTTCTTGTATTTTTTGATCATCACCTTGTGATATATGATCACATTTAGCATATTATCCTGATCTTCCAATGATATTTTACGATTTTCAGTATATTCCTATTAAACTTAACGTATTCTGATGATCATTGGATTATATGTTACATTTTCTGATTATCAACCTAGAATATATGATCATTTTCAGCACATTGTGATGATGTTGCAATATCTAAATATTTTCACAATATTCCTATGAAACTCAATGTATTTTGATGACCTATAAATGATTTCTTATATTTTTTTATCATCAACCTGTGATATATTATACTATGATATATACGATTTTCTAGTTTTTACGATAATTCTAGTTTTACACTAGCACTGTCACTACAACTAACACAAGACCTAGAGCTAGAATCATTCGTGTTTAGCCGTCTTGAGAGACGTGCGGCTAAATCCGAATGATTCTAGTTCGAGGTCTAGTGTTAGTTCTAGTTTTTCACTAGCACTGTCACTAGAACTAACACTAGACTTAGAACTAGAAACATTCGGGTTTAGCCACACGTCTCTAAAGACGGCTAAAGCCGAATGATTCTAGTTCTAGGTCTAGTGATAGTGCGAGTGGTGTAAGTCATAGGTAATATTAATATTATAACAAGTTTTTACTGTAATAATTACCTGAATATCCCGGAGCACACTTGCAAAGATAATCATTAGAATTATGAGCGGGTTGAAAACAAACTCCATGGACACAATCATGGTGTTGACATGGAGAAGTTTGCGGGTACATCATTGCGACACTCGGGGTAATTTCGCAGAATTTTCCGGTGTATTCACTTGGACATTTGCACTCATAACTATTTATTCCATCGATACAAGTAGCTCCATTCTAAATAATTTTTTTTTAATTATTAATTATTTAATTAAGATTTTTTTTAAATATTACCTGGCACATATGACTTTCGCAATCATCGATATTAATGGTACAATTTTCTCCTTTAAATCCAATTAAGCACTCGCAAGTGTAATAACTGTCATGATCGACACACGTAGCTTCGTTTTTGCACGGATTAAATAAGTCCGAACAGAATTGGATTTTAGTTTCACAAAAATCACCTTAAAAATAATATTATAAAAAGGAAATTAATTTTTGAATGTCTTTTTTACCCATATATCCCGGTGAACATTTACATTTATACCCGGAAACTTCATCGACACAACTAGCATTGTTCTGGCATTTATTCTCGACGCAATCGTCGATGTTCGTTTCGCATCTTAATCCGGTAAAACCGGAAGAACAATCGCAACTAAATCTTCCTTCTTCGAGGACTTTACAAATTCCGTTTCTGCACGGATTTCCGTAACAGGCATCAATCATTGATTCGCAATTTTTGCCGTGGTATCCGGGGGCACAACGGCATTCGTATTCTCGGTCTGGCAACGCGACGCATTTACCGTTGTTTTGACAAGGAAATGTGTAACAAGCGTCGCATTTTGCTAAGATTTCATCACTAACTTTAGCTAAGGAATAAGAAAAATTGTATCAAAAGAAACAAAATCATTTTTATTACAATTATTTTCGTACCTTTGCATTGAAAGTTAGCTGAAGGAGTTGATAAGATGGATTTATCTTTCATATTTGGTGGATCTGCACATCGTGCAATTCCCGGCTCAATATAATCAATCTTAACCCAATCCGATAACCAACGAAGGTTACAATCACAAAATAAGGGATTTGAACCGAATGCACTTAAAAAAAATATAAATTATATATTAAATTAAATACTAATTGTAGTAGGGATTAGTGTTGCTTAGAAAAACAGAACAAAAATGTCTTACATGTGAGTGATTGATGTTAAATTAGCAAACGTTCCTTCTGGTATCATCGAAATTTGATTTCCATGAAGTGATCTAAAAAAATAAATAAATTATAAGAAATGTTTAAAAACAAAAATATAACCTACATTATTCTTAACGATTTTAACCCATACAAAGCATTTCTTTGTATACACTGTAATTTATTATAGCCGATTATTAAAGTTGATAATTTCGATAAGTTTGAAAACGTAAAATTTGATAAAATTCCAATTTGGTTATTGCTTAAATCTCTGAAATGAGAAAATATTAAAATGTTTGTCGCAATAAGCAAAATATTCTTACAATCTCGTCAATGATTTCAAATGGCTAATTTTATCTGCTTGGATTTTCGTAATTTCATTCCCATCTAAATACAACTCGGAAGTTTCCGGTGGAATTCCTCTCGGAATTTCCTTCAATTTCGCTTTGGAACATCTAACTATAGTTCCAGTACAAACGCAACTCGGTGGGCAGTAGTTTTCACCTAAACAACCCTGATCACCATCATCTAAAAGAAAAATGAAACTGATTTTCAAGTATACCTATACAGTAAAATTAAAACATCGATATAGTGGATTAATACGGGGAAGGGGGAGTCCGTTATATGAAAATTTTTTAATTTGTAACATTAGAACTAAGACTAGAACTAGAAACAATCGGGATTAGCCACAAGTCTCTCAAGATGGCTAAACCCGAATGATACTAGTTCAAGGACTAGTGTTAGTTCTAGTGACAGTCAGAAGCATTAGCACTGTCACTAGAACTAACACTAGACCAAGAACTAGAATCATTCGGGTTTAGCCGTCTTGAGAGACGTGCGGCTAAACCCGAATGATTCTAGTTCTTGGTCTAGTGTTAGTTGTAATGACAGTCAGAAGCATTAGCACTATAAAACACAATGTATTCTGATGAACAATGAATGATTTCTTATATAATCTGATCATCAACCTGTGATATATAATCACTTCTAGCATATTGTGGTGATCTTCCAACAATACTTTACAATTTTCAGTAAATTTCTATTAAACTCAATGTATTCTGATGATCATTGGATGATATCTTATATTTTCTAATTATCAACCTGTGATAAATGATCATTTTCAGTATATTATAATGATGTTGCAATGATATATAAATACTTTTACAATATTCCTATTAAACTCAACGTATTCTGACGACCTATAATTGATTTCTTATAATTTTTGTAATACAACCCGTAATATATGAGCACTCTTAGCTTATTATGCTGATCTTATAATAATATTTTACGATTTTCAGCATATTTTAAGATCATACTGATGATCTTTTGATATAATGTTACATATATTGATTATCAACTTGTAATATATGAGCACTTTCAACATATTACGACTATGTTGCAATGATTTTTAAAGATTTTCACTATATTCCTATGAAGCTCAATGTATTCTGATGGCCTATAAATGATTTCTTATAGTTTCTGGTCATCAACCTATGATATATAATCACATTTAGTATAATATGATGATGTTCCAATGACATTTTATGATTTACAGTATAGTCTTATGAAACTCAATATATTCCGATGATCTCTGGATGACTTCTTATATTTTTTGATCATCAACCTGTAATATATGATAACTTTTAGCATTTTATGCTGATCTTTCAATGATATTTTACGATTTTCAGTATATTTCTATGAAACTCAATGTATTCTAATGGCCTATAAATGATTTCTTATAGTTTCTGATCATCAACCTATGATATATGATCATATTTAGCATAATATGATGATGTTCCAATGACATTTTAAGATTTACAGTATATTCCTATGAAACTCAATGTATTCTGATGATCTCTGGATGACTTCTTATATTTTTTGATCATCGACCTGTAATATATGATAACTTTTAGTATATTATGTTGATCTTCCAATGATATTTTACGATTTTGAGTATATTCCTATTAAACTCAATGTATTTTGATGATCTTTGGATGATGTCTTACATTTTCTGATCATCAACNTATTATGCTGATCTTATAATAATATTTTACGATTTTCAGCATATTTTAAGATCATACTGATGATCTTTTGATATAATGTTACATATATTGATTATCAACCTGTAATATATGACCACTTTCAACCTAGTATGACTATGTTGCAATGGTTTTTAAAGATTTTCACTATATTCCTATGAAGCTCAATGTATTCTGATGGCATATGAATGATTTGTCATAGTTTCTGATTATCAACCTATGATATATGGTCACATTTAGCATAATATGATGATGTTCCAATGACATTTTATGATTTACAGTATATTCTTATGAAACTCAATATATTCTGATGATCTCTGGATGACTTCTTATATTTTTTGATCATCAACCTGTAATATATGATAACTTTTAACATTTTATGCTGATCTTTCAATGATATTTTACGATTTTCAGTATATTCCTATGAAACTCAATGTATTTTGATGATCTTTGAATAATGTCTTAAGCCGTGTGTCCACTACCAAGTTTTCTTGCGGAAGTTGCTTCCAGAAGTGACTTCCGCAAGAAAACTTGGTAGTGGACACACGGCTTTACATTTTCTCATTATCAACTTGTTATATATGATCATTTTCAGCACATTATGATGATGTTGCATTATCTAAATATTTTTACAATATTCCTATGAAACTCAAAGTATTCTGATGACCTATAAATGATTTTTTATATTTTTTGATCATCAACCTATGATATATCATCACATTTAGCATAATATGATGATGTTCCAATGACATTTTATGATTTACAGTATATTCTTATGAAACTCAATATATTCCGATGATCTCTGGATGACATCTTATATTTTTTGATCATCGACCTGTAATATATGATAACTTTTAGTATATTATGTTGATCTTCCAATGATATTTTACGATTTTGAGTATATTCCTATTAAACTCAATGTATTTTGATGATCTTTGGATGATGTCTTACATTTTCTGATCATCAACCTATGATATATGATCACATTTAGCATAATATGATGATGTTCCAATGACATTTTATGATTTACAGTATATTCCTATGAAACTCAATATATTCTGATGATCTCTGGATGACTTCTTATATTTTTTGATCATCAACCTGTAATATATGATAACTTTTAGCATATTATGCTGATCTTCCAATGATATTTTATGGTTTTCAGTATATTCCTATGAAACTCAATGTATTTTGATGATCTTTGGATGATATCTTACATTTTCTGATTATCAACCAATAATATGGTCATTTTTACCACATTATGATGATGCTGTAATTATATCTAAATATTTTCACAGTATTCCTATGAAACTCAATATATTCTGATGACCTATAAGTGATTTCTTATCTTTTTTGATCATCATCTTGTCATAAATGATCACATTTAGCGTATTAAGGTGATCTTCCAATGATATTTTACGATTTTTAAAATATTCCTATTAAACTCAATGTATTTTGATGATCTTTGGATGACATCTTACATTTTCTGATTATCAACGTGTAATATATGATCATTTTCACCACATTATAATGATGTTGCAATTATATCTAAATATTTTCATACTATTCCTATGAAACTCAATGTATTCTGATGACCTATAAATGATTTTTTATATTTTTTGATCATCAACATATGATATATGATCACATTTAGCATAATATGATGATGTTCTAATGATATTTTATGATTTTCAGTATATTCCTATGAAATTAAATATATTCCGATGATCTCTGGATGACTTCTTATATTTTTTGATCATCGACCTGTAACATATGATAACTTTTAGCATATTATGCTGATGTTCCAATGATATTTTATGGTTTTTAGTATATTCCTATGAAACTGAATGTATTTTGATGATCTTTGGATGATATCTTACATTTTCTGATTATCGACCAATAATATATGATCATTTTCACCGCATTATGATGATGTTGCAATTATATCTAAATATTTTCACAGTATTCCTATAAAACTCAATATATTCTGATGACCTATAAATGATTTCTTATCTTTTTTGATCATCATCTTGTCATAAATGATCACATTTAGCGTATTAAGGTGATCTTCCAATGATATTTTACGATTTTTAAAATATTCCTATTAAACTCAATGTATTTTGATGATCTTTGGATGACATCTTACATTTTCTGATTATCAACGTGTAATATATGATCATTTTCACCACATTATAATGATGTTGCAATTATATCTAAATATTTTCATACTATTCCTATGAAACTCAATGTATTCTGATGACCTATAAATGATTTTTTATATTTTTTGATCATCAACATATGATATATGATCACATTTAGCATAATATGATGATGTTCTAATGATATTTTATGATTTTCAGTATATTCCTATGAAATTAAATATATTCCGATGATCTCTGGATGACTTCTTATATTTTTTGATCATCGACCTGTAACATATGATAACTTTTAGCATATTATGCTGATGTTCCAATGATATTTTATGGTTTTTAGTATATTCCTATGAAACTGAATGTATTTTGATGATCTTTGGATGATATCTTACATTTTCTGATTATCGACCAATAATATATGATCATTTTCACCGCATTATGATGATGTTGCAATTATATCTAAATATTTTCACAGTATTCCTATAAAACTCAATATATTCTGATGACCTATAAATGATTTCTTATCTTTTTTGATCATCATCTAGTGATATATGATGACATTTAGCGTATTAAGGTGATCTTCCAATGATATTTTACGATTTTTAAAATATTCCTATTAAACTCAACGTATTTTAATGATCTTTGGATATAATGTTACATATATTGATTTATTAACGTGTAGTATATGACCACTTTCAACATATTATGACTATGTTGCAATGATTTCTAAAGATTTTCACTATATTCCTGTGAAACTCAATATATTCCGATGATCTCTGGATGACTTCTTATCTTTTTTATCATCGACGTGTTATATATGATAACTTTTAGCATATTATGCTGATCTCCCAATTATATTTTAAGATTTTCAGTATATTCCTATTAAACTCAATGTATTTTAATTATGATTAATTTATTATTACTTTTTTTTATTATTTTATTGTTATTACTGATTATTTTCTTTCTTTTTATTATTAATGGGTGAATAAAAGTATTATTATTATTATCTTTGGATGATATCTTACATTTTCTGATTATCAACCTGTAATATATGATGAGGCGTGCGGCCACATTATGATGATGTTGCAATTATATATATTATTATTATTATTACGTATTCTGATGACCTATAAAAGATTTCTTATCTTTTTTGATCATCATCATGTAATATATGCTCACATTTAGCATATTAAGGTGATCTTCCAATGATATTTTACGATTTTTAATATATTCCTATGAAACTCAATGTATTCTGATGACCTATAAATGATTTCATATATTTTTTGATCATTAACCTGTGATATATGATCACTTTTAGCATATTACGATGATCTTCCAATAATACTTAATGATTTTCAGTGTATTTCTATCAGCCTCAATGTATTCTGATCATCTTAAGATGATTTCTGATATTCTTTGATCATCAACCTGTGATATATGATCACATTTAGCATATCATGATGGTGTTGCAATGATATTTCATGATTTTCAGTATATTCCTATGAAAATCAATATATTCAGCTGATGATTTCTTATATTTTTTGATCATAAACCTGTGACATATGATCACTTTTAGCATATTATGATGATCTTTCCATATTTTTCAATATTTTTCTATAATTTGTAATGCATTCTAAGATCTTTACACGATTTTTTTATTTTCTGATCATCAACTTATGATATCTGATCACTTTTAAAAGATTATAACTTGAGAATCGTTTGATAATAATTGTTCAAAAACAATAATTTTTATTTTATTTTCTTGCTGATGATCATTTTATGGTATTTGAGTAACTTGTAACTATTTTCAGAGCATCTGATGACACGAGAAAGTGAAAATGATATAATTGTCGAAACCTTGACACTTTTCTCTTTATTAGAAAAAAAGATGACAACAAAAGCGTTCCCAAATTACCATACAGTTATTTTATAATGCTAAAGCCATAGGTATTTTAAATCATTATTATATTAATTTCGTGATAGTCGAGTACTTTCTAGGCTGTATCATTTGGGTTTAGCCGTCTAGTGTTAGTTGTAGTGACAGTGCTAATGCTTCTGACTGTCACTTGAACTAACACTAGTCCTAGAACTAGCATGATTTGGGTGTAAGAGACGTGCTGCTAAACAGGAAGTGCTAGCTCTAGTTTTAGTTGTTATTCAGGGTTATATTATGGTGTCACACTAGCATTAGAACTAACGCTAGAAACTAGAACTAGAAACATTTGGGTTTAGCCACACGTCCCTCAAGACGGCTAAACCCGAATGATTGTAGATCTAGTGTTAGTTCTATTTCTAATTTAATAAATATATGCAATAATTTAGCGTTGAATTATAATTAAAACTAGAACTAACACTAGACCTTGAACTAGAAAGTATAGGGTTTAGCCGTGCGTCCTTATACTAGCACTATCACTAGAACTAACACAAGACCTAGAACTAGAATCAGTCGCGTTTAGCCGCCTTGAGAGACGTGCGGCTAAACCCGATTATTTCTAGTACTCGGTCTAGTGTTAGTTCCAGTTTTGCACTAGAACTAACATAAGACCTAGAACTCGAATCATTCAGATTTAGCCGTCTTGACAAACGTGCGGCTAAATCCGAATGTTTCTAGTTCCCGGTCGAGTGTTAGTTCTAGTTTTACACTAGCACTATCACTAGAACTAACAATAGACCTAGAACTAGAATCATTCGGGTTTAGCTGCCTTGAGAGACGTGCGGCTAAACCCGAATGTTTCTAGTTCAAGGTCTAGTGTTAGTTCTAGTTTTACACTAGCACTATCACTAGAACTAACACAAGACCTAGAACTAGAATCATTCGGGTTTAGCCGTCTTGAGAGACGTGCGGCTAAACCCGAATATTTCTAGTTTTAAGTCTAGTATTAGTTCCAGTTTTGCGCTAGAACTAACACAAGACCAAGAACTAGAATCATTCGGGTTTAGCCGTCTTGAGAGACGTGCGGCTAAATCCGAATGTTTCTAGTTCTAGGTCTAGTGTTAGTTCTAGTTTTACAGTAACACTATCACTAGAACTAACAGTAGACGTAGAACTAAACTCATTCGGGTTTAACCGTTTTGAGAGACGTGCGGCTAAACTCGAATATTTAATAAAAATATAATTTCGAAATACTTACTGGTACATTTAAATTCATTTTGAGGTAATTCTCTAATTAACACATCTCGAACTCTAAAAGGTGAAGCGCATCTCGGCGAGGAACCACTTAATCCTCTTATTTTAAGCCATTCGCTAAACCACGCCAAGTGGCAATTACATATAAAAGGATTTTGGGCTAAATTCCTATAAAATAAAACAAATGTGATTAATAATGGAAATAAAAATAAGAATTAATTTAAATTACAATGTATGTAAAGAAGTTAAGTGATCAAAAGATCCAGGCATAACACAAGTAATTTTATTGTTATTCAAAGAAAGGATTTTTAGATTATGTAATCCTAAAAACATTTTGTTGTGGATTTCTAATAATTTATTCTCAGAGAGGAGCCTAAAATAATAAAAAAAATAGATTGAGATAAAAAATAATTAATATATTTACAATTCTGAGATATAAGAAGCTCCTTCAAACGAATTTTCTTCAATTCCAATTATTTGATTTCTTCTTAAATCAAGTTTTATCAAATTTGGTAATCTTCCAAACAACCCATCAGATTTAATCTTCCCTAATTCGTTATCGTTTAAAAGCCTTGAAAAGAAAAAAACATTTTTATATCTTTTTAACACTTTTTAAATGATTAAATACAATTCTGTCGTGTAAAGTGGAATATCTCTCGGAATTTCTTTTAAATTCCTCCCGGAACAATTAACAGTTGTCCCATCGCAAGTACATCCAGAAGGACATGCATTATCTATTAAACATTCCCCAGCAAATCGTGTTCGGAACTCTTCGTGGCCTAAAATAACAAATTTAACACATATTTAATTAAAATTTGAAAACTTACATTTAAATTTTTCATCTTTTAAAATTTCTATCCTCTTTTTTTGCATTCTTTTTGGCGATTCACATTTCGCCCCAGAAGTCTCGATCGGATTCTTATGCAAATACTCGGCTAACCATTTCAAATTACAATCGCAAATAAATGGGTTTCGCGCTAAATGCAATGTTTGTATGCTTCTTAATGAATCGAAACTTCCGTTTGCTAATGATTGAATGTTGTTGTCGTAAAGTGAGAGTAAACTTAAACTTGGTAAATCGGAAAATGTGTCTTTGCGTATGCAGGAAATTTCATTTGCGTTTAATAACCTAAAAAAAAATTAATTTTTATGGTTTTGAGTTATTTTAATTTTTAATTAATTACAATAATTGAAGTGAAACGAGTCCTTGAAAAATTCCGGCCGGAAGGTCTTTAATTTTATTTCCGTAAAGAATTAATGTTGTTAACGATTTTAATCCTTGGAAAGCGTCGTGGGATATTTTTGTGATTTTATTAGTACTTAAATCACTTAAAACATAAAAAAAATTATTTTTCTTGATAAATGCTTACTAATAAATTTTACTTACATTCTTTTGAGTCGTTTATGAGCTGCAAAAGCTCTCGGAGGTATCTCGGTTATCTCATTTTGTTCTAATCGCAACTCTTGAGTTCCTTCCGGTAAATGATCAGGAACTTTTGATAATCCTTTTTCTCGGCAATCAACGATTCCATCCGCGCATTGACATGGATGTGGGCACTGTGGTTCGCTGACACATTCACCAGTCATCGTTGTTTCAACTAAACCTTAAAAAAAATTACAATTTATTGACTTATCTTTGTTAAAAAGAAAATTAATTACCTGAACATTTAAATTCTTGTTCCCGTAAATCGACGACATTCTGCCCCTTGATGTGATTGGGCGAGTGACACTTCGTGTTTTGCCCTAAACGAGCGTTGTGCCTTAAGTATCTTGCCAACCAAGATAACTGGCAGTCGCAATGAAGGAGGTTGTCGTTTAGTTTTAAGACGCGAAGTCGAAACATATTCTTGAACATATCTCTTCCTATCCATGTTAAATTGTTGTTGTTTAATGATCTAATTAGAAATTAAAAATAGATTGTTAATAAACATCTTTCTTAAAAATAAGATCAATATTAAATTTACTTCGTTATAACATTTCCATCTAAATAATACTTGGAAAAGAGTTAATATGTCTTATGGAAGACTAGATATTAATGGCAGAAGACTTAATGCTGCTAATGTAATATTTGATACCACTAAGACAAGACTTTAATGCTTAGGATTACTTTCTGATTGTAGAAGATTAAATGTAAGTAGCGTGTGACTACATATAACAACTAATAAATGACAAAATACTGCTTATAGAACATTAGATACTGCTTGGAGATGACTAGATAGTGCATGGAGACGACAAATTGCTGCTAGTAGAACACTATGCACCACCGGCAAAAGAGTGCTAGTTTTAGTAAACTAGATACTGCTTGCAGATGACTAAATACTACTTGCAGATAACTATATACTGCAGATGAATAGATAATACATAAAGAA
Organism: Onthophagus taurus; assembly: GCF_000648695.1. NCBI lineage: Eukaryota > Metazoa > Arthropoda > Insecta > Coleoptera > Scarabaeidae > Onthophagus > Onthophagus taurus. Next base: position 198,591 of record NW_019281045.1, read on the forward strand.
GACTAACTGTTACTTGCAGAACACTAAACACCACCGGCAAAAGAGTAATGGTTACAGAAGACTAGATACTGCTTGCAGATGATTGATACTGCTTGCAGATGAGTAAATACTGCTTCTAGGTGACTAAATACTGCTTGCACATGACTAGATAGTGCATGAAGCAGACTAAGTGCTGCTTGTAGAACACTATACACCACCGGCAAAAGAGTACTAGTTATAGAAACCTAGATATTGCTTGCAGATGACTAAATACTGCTTGCAAATAACTATATACTGCTTGCAGATGAATGGATAATACATAAACAAGACTAACTGCTACTTGCAGAACACTAAACACCACCGGAAAACGAGTAATGGTTACAGAAGACTAGATACTGCTTGTAGATGATTGATACTGCTTGCAGATGACTAGACACTGCTTCTAGATGACTAAATACTGCTTGCAAATGACTAGATAGTGCATGAAGCAGACTAAGGGCTGCTTGTAGAACACTATACACCACCGGCAAAAGAGTACTAGTTATAGAAAGCTAGATACTGCTTGCAGATGACTAAATACTGCTTGCAGATATATAGATAATACATAATGTGCGTTAGCGTGAGTTGTTCATTGGTAGAAATACAGTGAGCGGGCTTTCTACGCGTTGTTGTAACATGTTTGAAATTCCTCGTCATATCACGGCAATGTTTGAGAGATCTGTTTTTTATAATGCCATCAAATTATATAATAATCTTCCAGTTGATTTAGAGCAAATGAATTCAACACGTTTTTCCAGGTCCAGTAAGCAATTATTTTTGTTATTATCATAGATGTGAATAAGACTAATACTAGCGATTTGTATGAATTAAAGTAATTTTACTTCAGATGATTAAACTCCGCTATTAGGTTTATTATTATGTATTGTATTTTGGTTCTTTAGAGTGTTAAACTTTTATTTGATAGAAAGGGCTTGACATGTTATTATTCCTTTTGTTTGGGAGAGTAACTGGTTAAGTACAGAATAGCCTTGGGCTAAACTTCGCCAGTTGATCTCCTACCTACATTATCTAAATAAAGGCTTATTACTATTATTATTATAATTAAAAAGAAGACTAACTGCTACTTGCAGAACACTAAACACCGCTTGTACTGCTTGCAGATGATTGATACTGCTTGTAGATGACTAGATACTGCTTGTAGATGACTAAATACTGCTTGCACATAACTAAATAGTGCATGAAGAAGACACTATACACCAACGGAAAAAGAGTACTAGTTATAGAAAGGTAGATACTGCGTGCAGATGACTAAATACTGCTTGCAGTTAACTATATACTGCGTACAGATGAATAGATAGTACATAAAGAAGATTAACTGCTACTTGAAGAACACTAAACACCACCGTCAAAAGAGGTTTACAGCAGACTAGATAATGCTTGCAGATGATTGATACTGCTTGCAGATGACTAGATACTGCTTCTAGATGACTAAATACTGCTTGCACATGACTAGATAGTGCATGAAGAAGACTAAGTGCTGCTTGCAGAACACTAAACACTACCGGTAAAAAATACTGGTTACAGAAGACTAGATACTGCTTGGAGATGGCTAGATACTGCTTGGAGATAACTAGATAGTGCATCAAAAAGACTAAGGGCTGGTTGTACAATATACCGATAAATTTCTCGACAGCGTTATCTAGCCGATAAGTTACTTTGTACTGTATACAATGTATGGATATTTTTGTTGCCTCGATTAGCGGCAGGATAACTTATCGGGTACTCAGCGTTGCTGATAAGACAGTTATCCACCAGATATATATGATTACCACGGATTTTATATAAAAACTTTGTATGGTTACTGCATAAATTAACCTATAACATTCATACGTACGTTGAGTCAGTTGTGTCGTAAAAAAATTTTTAAACAATTGTTATTATTGTCAAAATCATAGTTCAAATTTCAAAGGAAGACATTAGCGTTATCAACCTATGGCATAAATTACTAGATATAGGGAAAAAATACTACCAACCGACTCTTATTTCGCCTATAGCAATCCTACCGACAAAAACAGTTTGTACAACAACGAATATCTTTATCTTGATTGTACAACCGGCCTTAAGTGCTATTTGCAAAACAATAAACACTATCAGCAAATGAGTACTGGTTACAGGAGACTAGATACTGTTTGCAGATGACTAGATAGTGCATGAAGAACACTAATTGTAAGTGCTGTTTGCAATACACTAACCACTACCGGCAAAAGAGTACTGGTTACAAAAAAATAGATACTAGTTGCAGATGACTAGATAGTACATGAACAAGACTAACAATAAGTGCTACTTGCAGAACTCTACACTCTACGGATAAAAGAGGTCTGATTCATTTTTGTTTCTTTTTAATTTATAATTAGCGTAAATCGCTCTAAAAAAATTATAGTGATATAACTTTGATAAATGCAAAAACAAATGCAATTATTTAACATATTTTGGTTAAAACCGCGTTAAAATCCACCCAGCCGATTTTGACATAACCACATCCCACTAAACTGTCATTTTCTGTGAAACTTTAGGGAATACCGAAAAAATAAAATGTGATCCTCACACATCATTTTACCACCTGTTCAAATTTGAAATGTTTTCGTCGGGTACTTTTTTCATTTAACTAACGATAGAAGGAAAACCGAAGAACCGAAAATGTTCAAATTCACATATGTTACGTAGAAATGTTCAATGATTACGACACACTTTACCGCAATCTTTTTCATCGAGCAGTTGCGAAGATATCAATCTATTAAATGAGGGACCTTAACTTTTGGCACGGATAGTAGATATTGTTTGCAGAACATTTAGGCAAGTATTGTATGCCTAAAAATTGTTAATAGAAGACTAAATGATCCATGAGGAAGTAAAAATACTGTTTCCAGAAAAGTAGATAACATTTTCAAAAAATTAGATACTGTTGGCCAAGTACTAGATACTGCATTAAGAAGACTGAATAAAATCGCTTGAAAATGAGTAGATACTGCTCGCAAAAAGGACTGAAAATGGAAATTTAGATAAAAAAATCATTGAATCAATTAACATTGAAGTATGACTGCTTGTTTCAGCGATGAACCACATTTCTATCTTTCTGGCAGTCTTAACAAGTAGAACTTTCGGTATTGCAATGTAAACAAGCTAAATTTATTTTGCTCCAAATTGAAGAACTTCATTTGAAGGATTTTTGATTTTAACAGGGTGGGAGAATATAAGTTGTTTTTCTCTCTCTATATGGTTCTACAGCCTGAATCAAGCTTTAGCCTCCCTGAACCTTTTTTCTTTCAGTTTCTGCCTCCGATAATCTACTTAGCGTCCAGGCCAACTACATCCACCAATTTTATCGTCAGCCGCCCCCTCGGTCTCACTCCTTGCATCCTTACTAATGGCACATAATAACCAGAAATGACACTGACGTCGATTCGTTATTATTATTCGTTATTACCAAAAGCACAGAATCAAGGTCCGTTGAGTAAACATACTGTTTAAGGTTATCCAACTCCCTATGAACGCTGTTGTTATGAACGTATTCGTCTTGAGAGACGTGCGATTCTAGTTCTAGGTATAGTGTTACTTTTAGTAACAGTACTAGTGTAAAACTAGAACTAACATTATACTTAGAACTAGAATCATTTGGGTTTAGCCGTCTTTAGAGACGTGCGGCTAAACCTAAATGATTCTAGTTCTAAGGTATAGTGTTAATTGTACATGGTAACAGTGGTAGTATAAAACTAGAACTACCACTAGACCTAGAACTGGAAAATTTCGGGTTTAGACGTGCGTCTTCAATACGTATATTAGATTATATAGTAGAACTAGAATCATTTGGGTTTAGCCGTCTTAAGAGACGTGAACCAGAAGTGACACTAGCGGTATCCCGCCAAATCTTTACCACCAATAGCAACATACCTTGGTAACTCGCTATAATATGGCGTCAGATTATCGCGATACTGCCACTTCTGTGCTAATGGTGCTAGTGGCACAGAATAACCAGAAGTAAGACTGGCCAAATGTGACGCCATATTGTTGTGAGGAAACAAGGTATTGTCACAGAATAACCAGAAATGACACTGACGTCGATTCGTTTGATGTTGGCAGCACCTCGTTTTGTGATTTCGATTTAAAAATCCGTCATCTTATCGAGGGTCACCAAAGGCGTGTATTAGAACGAAAACGTTGAATAACTTACCATCATACCTTGGTGACCCTCCACAATATGGCGTCTGTTTTGGCGAGATAACCCCAGTGTCACATCTGGTTATTCTGTGGTATTGCTGCTATTGATGGTAAATTGAGTTATCTCTCTCATTCATTATGCGTTTATCGCGCCTATGGATCCTCGTTATGTGATGGCGGATTTTAAATCAAGGTCATAAAACGAGATGTCGCCAACATCAAACGAATCCATGTCAGTGTTATTTGTGGTTATTCTGTGGTATTGCTGGTAAATTAAGTTGTCTTTCTAAGGTCCATTACTACCATCTTTTAGTTAAATTTATCTTATAGATAAACCCAATCTACTAGCCAATCAGAGTGCGTAAAATAGCCGTTACCATGGTAATAATCCCTTAGATAGCTTAACCAGAAGATGGTAGTAACGAGTCTAAGGCCCACTTTTACCACCTCTTGATAAATTTAACCGATAGATAAATTGGCGCTCTTAGCCAATGAGAGCGCTTAAAACCGCTGTAACCATGGTAATTATCTATCGGTTAAATTTATCAAGAGGTGGTAAAAGTGGGCCTTAGTTCAATAATAATATACAACAATCT